>CABHPH010114000.1:0-20098 GCA_902168325.1 Peromyscus nudipes
CACACACACACACACACACACACACACACACACACTCCTAAATATGTAAGTCTGAACTGCTCAGTCTGTATGTTACTTGAATGTATGTTTGCAGGGCTGACCATCTGGTATTGGATAACCAGCTGCTGTGCTCTGCCCTGGGGAAGGCTGTTTCTCCCGCTCTGAGCATTCCTTAGTGGCTGGGTTGAAGCCTCCTGGGCTTTCCACTGACTTTTTTTTTTAGAGAGATGGGAGGACACGAAGGTGAGGGGGGGTGCTTTGGTGGGGGGCTGTGAAGTACATTGTCTACATGTATGAAACTGTCAAAGAATAAGTTGAAAATATCCTTTCAAAAGTGAGCATGAGAGAGGAGTCTCAGATCGGATTTCTTTAAATCCAGCTAAGTACCGGTTAGAAGACACTCCTCAAACAAAATGATCTAGAAGGAGTGACATGACGTTCGCTTCTCTGTGTGTCTTCTCCAGCTTCCTCCAAGGTCCTGACTGATGAAATGGCATGGCACCAACAGGTTAGTGGGTGAAGTCCACTGCTGGCAAACATCAGGGCATCGAGTGGATCCAGCCGTAACCGGGGAGTGACTCGGGTCAGAAGAGCTTTCTTTTCAAACCGGGAAGACTTAGAAGGTGTTAAGAGGGAGGGCCATCCTCAAGCGTCTGCCGGGAGCATGACACTCACTGTCAAAGTCCATCTCCAGCAGGAGGAGGCATCCTAACAGGCCAGTTAGGGTGTGTGCTCGGGCCTTCAGGTTTTGAAACTCCTCCCTTGTTTCAGGACAACCTTGACAGATTGCGACAGATCCTCTTAGTCAGTGCAAACTGTCTCCTAGACTTGTAGCTCACAGTTACAACTGTGGGAGAGAATCCCTCCAAGGTTTTGTGGGTAGATTTGGTCAGTGGGTACAACCTATCTCAGGCACATTAATCGTCCATAAACCCACATGGCGATGTGTGTTTCTGAGGCTCTGAGGAGACTGAACTAGATGGTAGTGCCAACATTTGCTGAAAACTAGACGGTAGTGCCAACATTTGCTGAGCCCTTGTGAACAGCAGCTCCTGCCAGCTAGCAAGATGAGTGCCTGCTGCAGCTAGGGTCATCCCTTCTGGCAGCAAAACCCCCAGAGCCACCTAGGCTGTAAGAGTACAGCGTGTGCCTCACAGGAGTCAAAAGTACAAGACATTGGTGTGCGAGCCCAAATACGCTCTCTCTTCCTTCAGTTACATATAAATGTCAAGTAGACAGTTTCTGCCCAGGCTTGGAAAGAGCACTTCCTGTGGGAACGGGACTATGTTGGTGACAGAACCTGTAAATTCACAGATTTTTCTGGAGATTCAGAGATGAGGTAGATGTCTATGTCCTCTCCATGGGTACTCTCCATGTTCAAGCTCACACTTCCTGTGACAGGAAGGTGGATAGTCTCTTCCCCAGTCAGAGTGCATCCCGTGGCCCCTGGTCCCCATCCCTTCACAGAGATTGTGGTACTGTGGGTTAGGTGGGAACATGAGAAGCATCTCTGCTTGTGCTAAATCCTTGGTAGAATGCAGGTCCCACTGGTATGCCTGGCCACTCAGGGCCTTCTTTAATTAGGGAATCTGTGGAAAGGGCACCAAAGAGCACTGGGCATTATGGGAGAAGTTTAGCTGTATGGAACACGGCTTATAAGGTCTGTCATCTGGAGCTGGGGGGTGGTGGCACAGGAGTCAAAAGTACAAGACACTGGTATGCGAGCCCAAATACTCTCTCTCTCCCTTCAGGTACATTAAATGTCAAGTAGACCGTTTCTGCCCAGGCTTGGAAAGAGCACTTCCTGTGGGAACGGAACCAGGTTGGTGACAGAACCTGTAAATTCACAGATTTTCTGGAGATTCAGAGAAGATGTAGATGCCTTTAATCCTAAGGAGGCAGAGGCAGGTGGATGTCTGAGTTTGAAGCCAGCCTGATGTACAGGAAGAATTCCAAGACAGCCAGGGCTACATGGAGAAACCCTGTCTCGAGAAGGAAAAAGAGGGGTTGTCATCTAAGACAAACTCGTGGCAAAGAGAGTTAACCTGCTATCACTGTTACAATCTCTGGGAGACATTGGGGTACACTTCATTCTGTATTTGTACCCAGTGACCAACGCCAGCCAGAAACCTTACAGGGATTCTCTCCCACAGTTGTAACTCTGTCGGCCTGAAGTCTCTGAGACAGTTTGCAGGGTGACCTGAGTCGACGCTGTGGCCTACTCTGAGAGGTTTCGGGGATCCTTTTCTCTTGGTGTCACACCCTTGCCCCTTCAATGTTTTGTCATGGGTGGTAGCAGGTCACTTCCAAGGCTGTCAAGAAAGACATTATGGCTTTTTCCTTGCCCTCCTGGAGCACTCAACCTGTGGCTAACTGTCCTGTCTTGAGAAGCTCTACAGAGAAGCCTACGTCGTGAGGGCCTGACTATTATTACTCGGCCATGTGAGCTTCCAGGAAGCAGGTGCTCCTTCTCTAGGCAACTGCTCAGGTGGTGTCCTTCTCTAGGCAACTGTTCAGGTGGTGACAGGCCCATCTGGCACCCCAACTACAGACGCCCAGGGAGGCTCTGAAGCAGAACTGGCCATTAAACGAGCCCTGGATCCCCGACCCTCAGATATTGTATGAGATAGTGAACGATGCTGTTTTGGCTATTGTAGCAATAAATAATTCATGACACAATAAAAACAAATGAAATTTAATGTCACAAGAGCCACTATGTAAATGTCTATAAAGCACTGAATGTATGTGTATCAGCTACTTTTTCTCATTGCTGTAACCAAACACCTGACCAGAAGCAACTTAGGGCGAGAGGGTTTATTCTGACTTTCAGTTCAGGAATCCCATCATGGCAGGGAAGACACGGCAGCAGAAGCATGGGGTGGTCACACCGATCCACAGTCAGCAAGCAGAGAGGGAGAAAGGTTTATATCGTGAGAACCTAAGGCACTGCCTATGGGGATGTGTCCCTGAAACAATGTCTGCAAAACATGCCGACTTCTGTGTCTACAGAGAAAAAAAAGCAAGCTAGCTCTTCTTACCGTTTCAGTCACATGAAAAGAGAGAAGAAGAGTCCTCTGGGCTTACAGCCTGTGAAGGAACTTCATTCAGTGCATCACAGTGGGGAAGGCACGGTGGCTAGAGGATGAGGTGGCTGGTCACACCACATACACTGTATCCCTTTTGCTCCTCATGAATTCTATACTGTATCCGTGCCTTCATTGTTCACAAGATACTTTTAATTGCAGTTTCAGAAAACGATTTAAAAGAAAGACTATAGTGGGACTTGGCACCAGGCTCCACAGGCTGCTGTCCCTATGGCAGCTGGGTCCACCCTTCCCCAGGAACATCTGCTTTTCCTGGCAGACACACCAAGCCCCCAACCGAACAGAATAAAAAGAAGTGAACAGGCATCTTCCACTCCACCTAACGGACAAGAGGTGTGCTAGGAACAATCTGGATCGTTGACTCTTAGACCACACGTTAGTGGCTTTCATGTCGCTGTGGCAAAGCCGAGGACGGGACGTCCCTGGGAGAGGCGGGATTTATTCAGGCTCCGGCTTCAGAGGTTTCAGTCCATGACCGGCTGGATTCATCGCTTTCAGGACTGTGGCAAGGACGACACGGCGAGAGCATGTGGCAGAAGGAATTGCTGCTTCCTTCATGGCAGCCGGCATGCAGACAGGGAAGGGGCTAGAGACCACGGTGCCTTGCCAGTGAAGACCGCTGGGGACCCACTTCTGCCAACTAGGCCTAACCTCCCAGTACCCATCGCTTCCCAGTAGTACTATGAATCCATCAAAGGATTCATCCGTTGATAAGGTCAGAGCCCTCAGAATCTAACCACTTCCCCAAAGCACACTGGCTGGCTGCCAAGCCTTTGGGGGAACAGGTGCTACCTCAAAGCTTTTAGTTAGGCCTACCTTCTAATCTCTCTCTCTCTGATGGTCTTACCACACAGGGACTCAAAACTAGCCTTAGCTGGCTGAGTCACAGTGACACACAGGGGTCTGTCTGGAGGCGGTGCAAGATCGCTCCAGCTGCCTTTTCTGGGTATGGCTCCTGTTCCTGCCCTTCAGCCACAGTGACCCGGCATTAGGTGCCATCTCTATTTCTGTCATGTTTATGATACTGCAGGGCTCTTCGATTTCATCTCATTGTTGCTGCTGGGTCATCCAGAGACTCCGTCACCCAGGAAACAGAGAGAGAGGGGGCAGCACAGTGAGCTCTCTGGCTCCGCTAGTTCATCATCTGACAGGGCAGCATCAGGCCTCTGTCTTCCGGTGGTAGGGGGACCTTCAGCGCCCCTCGGTCCTTACAGCTCCTCCTCCTTCCAGAGGTGTCTGGTTCAATCAGTCCCCTGCATCAACGTTCCCTGCTTAAACAGAAAGAAACAAATCTGCATGTAATAGACACATGATATTAATAATGTAATTGGTAGAGAAAACAGACTGTCCACTGTGCATATCTTCCAGGAGGGCTGAAGCTGGAAGAGAAACCCAGAAACACATGAGCATAAGGCCGCAGCCTCCACAGCAGCCACTTGAAACTGCTCGTGGTCCCAAGGGGGCAGCCAATGCAAAAGACCCCCCCCAAAGGCACTGCTGCCGAGAGGAACCGCCACCCGCCACCAGCTCCATCTTAGCCCTGCCTCCCCACAGTTCTCGCGGCCCTGTGGCAAGGGCAGGGGACCCGAGCCCTCCCACCCTGTGCTTCTCCTCACAAAGTAACTCTGCTGGAAGTGCCCCTCCCCATCCTGTAAAACCTGACTCCTCCAAGTTACCACGCCTGTTGAACACTTCTGGGACCCCACCCAACATGGTACATCTCTGGCAGAGTAGTATGCGCTTTCCTCTACAGTCAGGTAGCGTCTCATTCCCGGGATTGCCGAGGTTGGCATCCACTGCCTGGCTCATCCATGTTTTTGTATGATCAGAGTTTGCTGGGCCCCGGATGCACAGAGCATTATTGGAAAGACTGAATCCAGAGTTTACCGATATGGTTATGTAAAGTATTGTCTTAATCACTTTGGGTTGCTCTCAGAATACCATAGGCTGGTAGATTAACCACAAATGTTTACGTATCGTAATTCTGGAAGTTGGAAGGGAGATCAGGGACAAGCATGGCTGGATTCTCGCAGAGCCCTATTCCTAGTCCACAGATAGCTTGCTGTGTCCTTACGTGGTGGGGACAGCACTAATACTTTCATCCCATAAGGAACTACCCATCATGACTTCCTCTACCCAATGAAGACCCAATGAAGATCTCTCTTCCAAATTTTACTGCATTGAGAATGGAGTTTCAACATATAAATTTGTGAGGGACATGAACCTAACAAGGCCAGGTCTGGCGGCATACACCTCTAATCTCAGCAGTTAGGAGGCAGGGGTGGGTCTCTTTAAGTTTCAGGTCAGCCAGGGCTACATGATGGGTTCCAGGCCAGCCAAAGCTACACAGTAAGACCCTGCTTCCCCCCACCCACAAATAAATTTTAATAAAACAAGTACCTAACAACTGATGGATTGCTTTATTCTAGGCTCCATATTGAGAGCTTCACGGGCGCCATCTTACTTAACATTGACCACATCCCAGAGGTAGGTACTCTTACACCATCCTACAGAGAAGGTTAGTGTGCTTGTAATAGGAGGGATTGTTGGGAGAGGTGGTGGGCAGGAAGGCAAGACCAGCAGGTTTCAGACGAAGCTCTGTGCAAAGAACTAATGTTTGGGCTAGATGCAAACCTATAGGGTCAGTGGCTAGCAGTCAGACGTATGTGTTCTGTGCTGGGGAACAGAATCTGGAGGAGCCTGTGAGACAGAAATAACAGTGGAGGAGCAAACCCTCAGAAGTCCTGAGAGATGCTTTCTTATCCAGGTGGGTGAGGCGAAAGCTCGCCAGCCGAGAAGCACCCAGAGGTGGACAGTGCTGGGGTGGGGCAGGATGATGTGATACCTGCACACCTCAGCTGTTCCACGCACACTGGCAAGGGCAGGCAGAGGCTGCTCCTCAGCCCTGCAGCTGAAGGAACTGCAAAGCCCCTGGGAGTGGGTTGCTTACAGAGAATGAACGAACAGTGGGGTGTGGCTTCATACTCTGTAGGAGAACTGGCTGCCATAGCAGCTTAGACAGACCCCAAGTCGGGTCTCTGCACCCTTCACTTCATGCTCCTAACAGTCTTAAGAGTTTGTTCTCATTTTACACTTAAGAAAACTGAGTCCGGGCTGCAGAAATGTCTCGGCAGTTAAGCGCCCCGGCTGCTCTTTCAGAAGAGCTGAGTTTGATTCCTAGTCTGTAACTCCATTTTCAGAGGATCTGACACCCTCTTCTGGCCTCTGTGGGCACCAGGCATGCATGCAAGCAAAACACCCATACACACAAAATAATTTCTTTAATTTTTAAAGAAAGAAAAATGAGTCATGGAGAGGTTGAGCCTCATACTAGTTAGTTTTCTTGTTAACGCAACAGAATTTGGAGTCACCTGGGGAGAAGGAATTGCTTAGATCAGATTGGCCTGTGTCATATCTGTGAGAGATTATCCTGATTGACCACTGATGTGGGAGGACCCAGGTGGCGGGCCTGAGCTGTATAAGCTAGCTGAGCATAAAAAAAAAAAAAAAGTGAGTCCAGCAAGCAGCATTCCTCCCTGGTTCCTCCCCGACTTCCCTCGGTAATGGATTGTAACCTGGAAATATATGGGGATGGGCTTTTCTCCACAAGTTGCTTTTGGTCATAGTGTTTACCATAGCAACAGAAAAGCAAACTAGAACAGCCCTTCAGACCAGAGAGATGTGACTTGTGTCTGTTATCAAAATTCAGCCATCAGGTTAGCTCTGAGGGACACTCTTGCAGGTCACTTGCGATCCCTGAGATGCAGTCTTCATGAGAATGGCCCCAACAGGGCATAGGCCTTTGGACATGTCTGGGCCTCTCCTAAGCCACTCACCACACTCCAGAAACAAGCAGATCTCAGCGCCACTTTGCTCCTCCATGAGCCTCCTGGGTAAAGGATATGGGAAAGACATAAACCACAGAGTAATGTAAGAACGTTGGAGAGCACATCAGGAAGTTCAGGGTCAAAGGACGGAAGGAGTGGCAGCAAAGCCAGGGAGGAAAGGGAGGACAAGGCTCCTAGCCAGCTCTGTACCAGAACCAGCTGCAGACTAACACAGAAGTCACCAGGTCCGTCCGCCCATGTTGGGTAGACAGCAGTAGGTGGGAAGCAAGGCTGAGCTCTGCAAGGGAGGACGTGGCAGGCTTCTAGCCTCCTACTACAAACAAGTGCTGATGATCACAGAGGCCAGAGCTGCCCACTCGGACTTGGCAACCAGTGCTTGTTCGGTTGTGAGTGGTCTCCTAAGGGAATGCTGCTTCTCGCCCCTGCCGCAGACCCATTTGGCCTTTCTCTGCCATATCTCCGACTCTGCCACATCTCCGGGTTTCTATTAGCTGGCCTAGCCAGAGAAGAAAAGCAAGACATGAAATCTGACTAAATGACACTGGCTGGCATTGGCAGCCCAAGACCTCAGCCCACCAGGCCAGCCAAGCTCATCTCATGGCACCAGCTCACTCTCAGAGGAAGGCAGGTGCCCTTCCCCTACCACACTTGTGAGAATCACAGCATCTCCAGATTGGCTCGCTCTCTTGGCTTTGGTCTTTGAGGTGTTCCGGAGCTCTTTCCAGCCCCCACAGGTTGTCATGGTGCCTGCTGCTCAAAGTTGTGATTGGTCAGAGCTGCAGATTGTCTCCATGGCAATAAAAAGGATTCTGTGCAGGAAGGCCGTTTGGCCTTGGAAATGAACTCATGGGAACACTCCTGGGAAAAGAGCCTCCTCTGCAGGGAGAAGGTGGGGGCGAGGGGATGGAGGCCAGCTGAGATTCTCCCTGCCAGGGACAGATGCAGCTCTTCAGCCCTGCTACCCACCCTGGTGGCCCAGCTTCCCAACCGGAAGTGCTGTCGTGCTGGTAGCCACAGAGGATGTCAACTTCAAATGTCTGGCTGTACCAAATGGAAAATTGCAAGTCAGGAGAGCATAGTTGAGGCAGGGGTCACCTGTCCTTTCGGTGGTCCACAGAAGTTCTCTCTGCCCACTCTGCGCTTCTGTGCCCCCTTCCCAAGTCTACACAGAGCTTAGCCTCTCTCCGACCCTCACCCTAGGTCCGCTCTTCCCCGACAAGGCATGAGCTCAAACCGCTGAAAATAGTGCCCTTCTCCCAGACTCCGCCCCACCCCCCTATAAGACCTTCAATAATGAAACAAACATCTGCTGGTTCCCAGGCTCCAGGAGATATTTTCCTTTCTCACCTACAGCTCTTTCTCTTTTGTTTTTCAAACCAGGAGCCTGGGCTTTGACATAATTCGGCTCCTGGTAGGTCCCGAGGGTTTTCTGAGCCTCCTAGTCTTTTTTTAACAGGGCTTGCACAGCCAGGTGGATCTGGGTTCAGAGTGATTGCCTCTCGGGCAGGAAGCCTCCTCCAAACACCTCTAATCTTTCCCTATGGCACTAGCTTTTAAAAAGGATCAGAAGCCCATCCCCACTTGAAGGTGACTAATAACAGAGCGGCTGCTGTGTTCCTTCAAGGCAATCAGAGGTTAAATCCGACTCGGCGGCAGAGCAAAGATCAGTACTGTAAGAACCGTTGGGACTTTACTCTGAGAAAAAATGTCATAAGGGCAAAGTAGGTCTGTTCTCCAAAGCATTTGCTGTTGCTTCTGAGTCCTTGGGATTCTGAAGGGAGTTGGTTTTTGTTTCAGCTCCTATTTTTAAAGGCTAACAATGCAACTTCTCATAAAATTCTAATGTGCTAAAGCTGGGGGTGTTGCCACTGTAAGAGCACCCAGGCCTTCTGGGCCCTCGCTGAGCAGAGAACCCTGAGCACACAGCCCAGCCACTGGGTGATGAAGCAGGGTGGGGATGCAAACCCAACCCCATGTCACGCAGAATCTGAAGCAGCCTCATCTCAGCTGCACATTGACCAGCTTCATTTGCCGGCTCAGGGCCGTGACTCTAATCACGTAGCCTAAGTCGGTATCCCTGGTAGCTTATGTAGGGCACTTACTAACTAAGCCTGCTTCCTTGAATTTCAAGGACCACTCCCTTCCTTGGAAACCTTTAACAGTAATCTTTAACCTCCTTCGTCTGGTGGGCCTAGGACTCTACCTCAGACACACACCTCTTTTCCCTCCCATACCGTGTTTATGTGGGAAGGATGATCTCTCTCTCTCTCTCTCTCTCTCTCTCTCTCTCTCTCTCTCTCTCTCCATCCATTCTCAAATGCCTAACAGTCCCTGTGTGGGAACTTGACCTCCACTACCCAGGGTCACTGCTTCTTACCTAATGGTACAGCTAAGAAGCATGTACGTGGTAACCCTCACTGGCGCTTTAAACAGAGCCACCCACAGAGGGCAAAGCCACCTCACCACTTCTTAGCGACACTGGGTTTCTCCTGGGGCCTCCCACTAAAAGCCGACCAAAAGGACCTTGGCAGACACACCTGGTTCCAAAACCCAGCGTTGCCAGCAGCTTCACTGTGTGGCTGTCTTCCCTTGGAGACCTCCAAAAGGGAGCTTTAGGCCAACGCTGGACTGGGGAGACAGCTCAGCTGCATGTTGATCCCGGTGTAAAAGCAGAGCGTGGCAGTTCACATCGGTAATCATCCCAGGACTGGGAGACAGAACCAAAAGGGATCCCTGGGGCTTGCTGCCATCCAATGCCGCAGAATCAGCAAGCTCTAGAGTCCATAGAGACCCTGTCTCAAAATCTAAGGAAAAGAGCAATTGAGGAAGATAAACATTGATGGCCTCTGGCCTCTGATCCCGCGCGCACACACACACACACACACACACACACAGGGTGGGGGAGAAGGAGGGAGAGTATAAAAGCAAAATGCAATCAAACAAAAGGAAAGGCCAATCTCTTGTCACATAACCTTGAGGGGCAGGAGTGAAGGAGGAGGGACGATAGCCAGTCCTCCAGAGGAGCTGGCCGAAGGCTGCAGTGAGGGGGCTGCCGCTGTGGGCAACAGCTGTCACTCACACAAGGACCTCCTGAGATATGCAGAATACCTTTCAGCCTCTCCACCCATGGGACAGAAATGAATATCCACCGTCTCTGTCTCTGCTGCCTTCACCGTGTCCTTCTGGATGACTTTGTACACAGCCCAAGCAAATTCTCTTGGAGTCACTCAACTGAATCACTCATTCTTCCGGGAACCCGAGGTGCTCCTCTGAGATTAGCAGAGGTGAGAACCGCCTCGCAGAGTAGGCATGGACTTTAAAGGAGAGAACTGCTAAGTCCTGAATCAGGACTCGTGAGCGGCAGCTCCAGCTCCCTAGCTCTCAGCCCTGGGGGAACCCATCTACTGAGCTATAAGGGTCTAATCTTACAGCCCTACCGACCCCTCTTGGGTGGGACCCAGACTGAGTGGAACTGGAAGTCATGTAGGAAATAGCTCCTGAGAAAGCATTCCGAGTTTCAGATCTAGAATGTTCTCTCTCTCTCTCTCTCTCTCTCTCTCTCTCTCTCTCTCTCTCTCTCAGATATGAGTGTGTGTATGTTTCTCTCTCTCTCTCTCTCTCTCTCTCTCTCTCTCTCTCTCTCTCGGATATGAGTGTGTGAATGTTGCTCAGGTGCATATGAAAGCTGTCTTACTTTTCTACTGATGTAATAAGACACCATGACCAAGGCAACTTATAGAAGACAGAGTTTATTGGGGGCTTACAGTTGACCATCATGGAGAGGAGCATGACAGCAGACGGGCAGGCATGGCTCTGGAGCAGTAGCTGAGAACTTATATCTTGATCCACAAGCATGAGGCACAAAGAGCTAACTGGGAGTGACATGGGTTTCTGAATCATTGAAACCTTTCCCAGTGACACACCTCCTAATCTTTCCCAAGTAGTTCCACCAACCAAGGACCGAACATTGAAATATACAAGCCAAAGAAGGCCATTCTCTTCAAACCACCACATTCCATTCCCTGCCCCCCCCATAGGCTTGTGGCCATATCGTAATGCAAAATGTATTTAGTCCAACTTCAAAAGTCCTCATAGTCTCAACGCTGTTTAAAAGTCCAAGGTCTCTTGTACCAGGCTTTCTTTGGGGCCCCCAACCAGCTCCCAAATCATGACGTGGAGACCTATTATTAGTTATGAATGCTCGACCTTATCTTATGCTTGTTTCTAGTTAGTTCTTATAACTTAATTTAATCTGTTTCTCTTCATCTGTTTTGCCTCAGAGCCTTTTACCTTTTTTTCATTATGCATGTCCTACTTTGTGTCTTGCTGGCTGGCGGCTGCCTGGCTGGCTGGCCCCGGGCGTCTTCCTCTCTTTCTCCCTTGTTCTCTCTTCCCTCATTCTCTCTTTCGTGCCTAGGCTCCTCCTACTACTTATTCTCCCTGCCTGCCAGCCTTACCTACCTATCCCTCTACTGCCTAGGAATTGACCATTCAGCTTTTATTAGACCAATCAGGTGCCTTAGGCAGGCAAGGTAAAACAGCAACACATCCTTACATAGTTAATGCAGCAGTCTCTTCTGAGACTCAAGGCAATCTCTTCATTGTAACCCCTCATATAATCAAAATCAAAAAGCAAATTACATGCTTGCAACCTACTATGGCACAAAACATACATTACCATTCTGTGCTGGCTAGTTTTATGTCAACTTGACACAAGCTAGAGTCATCAGGGAAGAGGGAACCTCAATTGAGAAAATGCCTCAATAAGTTTGGGCTACAGGCAAGCCTTTAGGTCATTTTCTTAATTAGTGGTTGATGGGGGAAGGAACAGCCCATTGTGGGTGGTGCCACCCCTGGGCTGGTGGACCTGGGTTCTGTAAGAAAGCAGGCTGAGCAAGCCATGAGGAGCAAGCCAGTAAGCAGCACTCAGCCATGGCCTCTGCATCAGTCAACTCCTGCTACCAGGTTCCTACCCTGTTTGAATTCCTGTCCTGACTTCTTTTGATGATGAACTGTGATGTGAAAGCATAAACCAAATAAACCCAAGTATTTCATCACAGCGATAGTAACCTAACTCAGACAAATTCTGAAAGGGAGAAAGAGGAGCCTAGTGAGGAAATACTGAACCAAAGCAAGACCAAAACCCAGCAGGGTAAACTCCAAATCCTTGTAGTTCCATATCTGATGTCAAAGGGCTTCGATGGTTTCTCCCTTTCAGCTTTGCTGACTGCAACACACTTTTCTTCCCTGGGCTGGTTCCACGCCCTGTGTGGCTCTCCTGGGCAGATGTCTCTGGCATCTCCAATATTTTGGGGGTCTCCAGCACACTCAAGGCTTCACTTTCACAGTTTCATGCAATGGCCTCTCAGAGCCTTTGTGCAGGAACCCCCTACCTTACACCTGGCCTCATGGGCTCTCCTTAACCATGGAGGAAGATTCCACAACCACCTTACTCTTGCATCTTTCTTACCTCTAAAACCAGAACCACGTGGACAACACTGCCCAACTGAACCCACTTGGGATGGAGCCTGGTCCACTCCTTGAATCACATTTCAATAAGCTTCTCTTTATTGCTTTTTAGGAGCAGAAAAACCCTCAGGCCTTTCCTTTTTACAAGTTGGAAGCCTATTTGGGTGAGGTCTGGTGCTGAGGGCGCCGCTCCCTTTATTCCATTCCACATCAGGCTTGCCTCTCCTTATCCATTTCAGCATAAACCTTGGCTCCAACATTAAATTTCCCGGTTCTCTTTTTCACTTCAAACTGTACATTTCGTGTTTCTTTTTTATTGCAGATCTGTGTAAGAATAATCACTAATGACCACGTGACAGCCAATGACACACCTCCTCCAACAAAGCCACACCCGGGGTTACTACTGAGAGATCTGGGTGTCAAAGCTCCAGATCCCCACATCTCAGATCCACTCTGGGCGTTCGGCAGGTCACCAAGGCCCCACCATTGCTACCAGCACCTTTTCTCCGTTGTCACCAGACACCAGACAGAAGGCAGCCCTGCACATTTTCCCCTTCCGGGGTCTTCACATTCTGAAAGTGTTCTGATATTAGCTTAGAGAAAACTAAAGGGGATTTTTAAATTACGTTTGAAATTTTTATAGTGTTGCATTTAAGTAATTCTACTTGTAGCAAATAGAACATTCAGCTGTTGAAAGACACCCAGTTCCCTTTATGCCTGATTAGCTAATTAAGGGTTTTCTCTGTGAACCTCCCTTCCTGCCTTTCCATCCTTCTCATTCTCTGGTTTCTTCTGGTAACCCCAAGGGACAGCCACAGGACTGCTCAAACCATTAGTGGAGATTTGAGATTAGCAGCCTGAAAGCTTCCGGACGTTTCTGAACGCCAATCCTGTCGGGAAGTGGACCAATTGTTTCATTTTGTGAAGAGTAGTTCACTTTCTCCCTGGAGTGTCACAAAAGCAGTGGATTGAGTGTTGTCCTCCAAACACAGTTGAGGGCATGCTTCCCAGAGACTGTGCTGCGGCCCTGTTAGTGCCCTGCTCACATCCTCTGGCCCTCGTTCCAATTTCAGATGTGGCTGGGGTGAGCTGCATGCTTCCTGTGCTCCTTGAATCGCTGCGCTGTGGAACAGCATCTTCTCCGGTTGGAAACAGTGGTTGATAATCCCCCGTCCCTACAACTCTTGATGGACAGAGGTGACATCCCATAGATCAACATTTCCCTGCCATGTGTGGTCACAGTAGACACGTCACTTGTGAGCAGTAACTCAGACTCTAATTTGGAGAACCTAGGGGAGACAGCCCTGTGGACCGCAGTGACTTCCTGTAAGATGAAGTAGAGGGATGGGGTGAAAAGGAAGGCCAAAGGCATCAAAATTAGCATATGTAAGAATCTAACAGCAGAGCAAGGCTGAAAAGATCTCCCACCGTGGGCTGTGTGAGTGGGAGGAAGCCCAAGATCTCTAAACGCTGAGTGCTGGAAGGCGGCACTATACAAACAAGCAGTCTGTAAGGGATAGAGCTCTCCGCAGGCCAGAGCTTTGGAAACTCAGACCTGTCCCCCCTTCTCTGGCCTATTTCCATTCCAGAGAGTATCTTTCGCTTTCTTAAAAACTGTCTCTGAGCCAGGCGGTGGTGGCGCAGGCCTTTAATCCCAGCACTCAGGAGGCAGAGGCAGGCGAATCTCCGTGAGTTCGAGGCCAACCTGGGCCTCAGAGTGAGTTCCAGGACAGACACCAAAACTACCCTGTCTCAAAAAAATCAAAAAAGAAAAAGGAAACAGAAAAAAAAAAAAAAAAAAACTGTCTCTGTTTCTATCACTGTCCATGTTCCTTTGTTCTAAACAGAAGAACTAAGGAATCTCCGCAGGCGCCTCTGGACTCCACCCATGCCTGTAACCGGGATACTCAGCAGCTTCTCTCTTCCTTGACTCGCTCTCACCACTGGCTCCTCACTTCTGCTCCATAACCTAAAATCCTTGCTTGGGCTCCGCTGTCAAAAGAAACCAGACCATGCAGGAACTGCAAGAGAGAGCCGGGCTGAGGTCTGTCACTTTTTCGTGGAGGCTGGCTGGGAGAAGAACTTGAATTCAAATCCTAACCTTGCCAACCTGTATATAAATACAGACATCCGACCCTCTCTGTACCCAATAATAAAAATGACGGACAAGTCATGTTTTTACTCACTGGGATTTACAGGAACATTTCCTGCATTAAAGGACAGTATCTTTGAGCCTCTAAAGACTAAAAGGAACAAAAACTTGAAAATTCAAGTTCAGCCTAAGTAAAGCCACCAGCTCCAATGGGTCCCATTCCCGTGATTCATCTACTTACTAATTCATCTCCAAAGCTTAGTCTCCAAATACCACTGTTATATCAACCTGGGAGTCCAACAATTTAATTTTTTCAAGCATAATTTTTTTATTGATTCTTTGGGAATTTCACATCATGCAGCCCAATCCCACTAATATCCCAGTCCCTCCATATTCGTCCTTTACCCTTGTAGCATCACCCCCCCAAAGGAAAACTTAAGAAAAAGTCATAAAAATAAAATAAAAATAAATAAAAAATTCAAATAATATTAATTTAAAAACGAACAAACGAAAAACACTGCTCCTCTGACTTTCCCGCCTCTCCATTGACTCTTCATTCATCTCAGTGGCATTGGGAGCTGCTGTATATCATGCAGTAGACCCTTTTGTCCAAACAGCTTTCCTTGCAAATGTTCACCATGTAATGTGTTGTTGGTCAGGTTCAAGGCCTTTGGCTTCTGGTGCACCATCAATACTGGACCATCACAGAAACTTCTCTCAGATATCCTGCTGTTGTCTGGAGATCCTGGGGCTATGGTTCTACAGGCCCAGTCCCTTCTGCTCTCCAGCAGGTCATAGATGGGGTAGATGTTGGGAAGTGCCAACTCAAAACCCTAGATGTGTGCCTGGGTGGTAGCTGACTTGGTCAATCAAAGGGGTGGAACCAGCTTTCCCAAATGTGTAGAACCAAAGGGGCAGAACCAGCTCTCCTGTGCCAGGTCATTGAGGTTCTACTACCCCAGGTCCAGAGAAGGTGGGGTCAACTCTCTGGTTGGGGGGGGCTGCTCTTCTCAGGCCAGTGAAGGATGGGGCCAGCTCAGCACAGCCCTTGTATTTTAACACATGTTTCTCATGGGCCTCTGTGGTAACATGGGCCATGGACATCAACATAGACCCCAGCTGTGGCAGAACCATGGACCAGACACAGCCAGCAGCAGCAGCTTGGACCCAGATGTCACCAAGGCCCCGAGTGGCAGCGCAGACCTCTCAGATTGGCATGGACCCAGCAGCACTGTGGTCCCAAGACTACAACATGGCCCCAGGTGGCAGCCCAGAACCTGGGCATCCTTGTGGTCTTGGCTGGCAACACGGGCCAAGTACATCAACACAGACTCCAGCTGTGGTAGGACCACAGACCCAGACATGGTCCTCAGCAGCAGCCCTGACTGGACGTCACCATGGCCCTGGGTGGTAAGCAGGCCACCCACATCAGCCCACTCCTCACCATCTTCACCTCTTCAGATCTGCCTCTTTCCACAGGACATGAACCATTCTGTCTGTCTGTCTGTCCGTCCGTCCGTGTCCCCCCTCTCTTCCCCCCCCCATACTCCACCATATACTTTCTCACTGTAATGGCACCTGACCTCCCCATACCACAAGGGACCAGGCGGGTCCGGAGTTTCTTCTACTTGCCCCCAAAATGAATTTTTAAAGCACAGATTCGACCTAGGGAGGGACGGGTCTCAGCACAGTCTAGCCCAGTCTGTCCACTGGAATTATCAACAGTTAACACTACACTCTTGGAGGCTTCCCCATTTTCCTCTTCACCTCACCCCACAGAACCCAGCTGCCATAAAATCCCACAACCAACTTTCCAACCCAGCTACCCAGTCTCAGGCCACCCCAAGACCACTGCTTCTATACCAGTTTAGCATGGAGACACCCCCACTGTGGACGGCAGTGGGTTCTGAGCACAGACAGCTGGAGGCCTAGCTGAAACGTGCAAATATACTACAAACTACTCCCAGTGAAGGGTCTGTTGTCCGCTCAGCTGAGGACTGGAAAGTGCACTGGCCCCACCCCCAGCCCTCTATTATTAATGGTACTTAGTTACTCCTCCCCGTGCACATAACCACCAGCCAGCAGGAGCTCTCTGGAGAGCCAGTCTTGGTTGTCTTTTGTTTCTGGGTTTTTTGTTGGGTTTTGTTGTTGTTTTTTTTTTTTTTCCCCAGAGATTAGCTTAGGACAAAGTTTTGGTAGATACTGAGGTTAAATCTTCCAAGAAAGCAGGTATACACAGTATCCACAACCCTCCACCCCTGAGTTGGAAAGAGCCAGCAGGGCTGGGGGAAACACCTAACATTCCAGGCGTCATTCTTGCTCTGCCCCAGGAGGTCACTAGGAGGTTGTGACATGTGGGCAGCAAGGATGCAGCAGGTGAAGTGGGAGCCACTGGCTCTCCTGCTGCCCCTCACGGCCCCTCCCCATAGGTAGGAGCATTCCCTCCCCTCACTGGTTCTGGACATGAAGGAGACAAGAACCATGTGTGGAGTGCAAATCTTCCCTACACACACACACACACACACACACACACACACACACACACACCATTTTTACCGGTGCTTGCTCCACAATCTCTCCTCCCCAACAGCAGTCTCCTCCAGTCTAATCATACATCACGGGGTCACCAGTTCCCACCTGTGAACACTGCTCCATTACAAGCAAAGTCCCCTTCTCCCCGACTCCATCTGGAAGCAGGGCTCTCCCTCTGGGTGACCCTCACTGCTCCACAGGCAGGCAATGGTGCCTCCACTCTCCTTACAGAGAGGGAGAGGGGTCAGCAAACGCCAGCCCTGCTTCCAGTTCCCACCGTGATGGGTCTGCACAGCAGACAAGAAAGGCCTGTCCCTGCCATGTTTCTCTTGACTCCATCCTCAACAGGAGCATCCAGAGGTGAGAACAAATCAGATTTTATTTTAGGAAAGATAAATGTAAAGCACGAATTACAGAGAAAGCTTTGGGATCCTTTAGGGCCTTAGCTGCCACTCCTTTCCCTTAAGATTCTTCCAGAATGCCAAGCCCATTACATCCCTAAGCCCACAGCCCCATATCAAGAGCCTCGAATGTTGGTGACGTCAATCAAACCTAGTCCTGTGGAGAATCCTGAGATGAGAACACTAACGGGTTTTCTTTTTCCTCGAGCCTAGCATAAGTGAGCCCCGAACTGCAGACGCTCTCCTTAGGCTCCCCTCAGGTAACCGGCCCTCCAAACCCCTCAGAGCCGAGAGGAACAGCCAGCCACCACGATGTTCTCTCCGGTGATGTAGCTGGCGTCTGCTGAGCACAGGAAGGACACAAGTCCCGCGCAGTCTTCAGGCTGCCCAATCCTGGATAGGAAGAATATTTGTACTCTGGTTCTGATGCCCTGGAGTTCATGGGCCACAAATGGTATGGGGTCCCATGGGGCTTAGAGGGACTCCATCATGTGAACCCAGACTTCAGCAAAGAGAAAAGCCAGTCAATAGAGAAATAAAATAGCCTCAGCTGTGCCTGCCCAGCGATGCTCAGACCACCAGAGCTACAAACCCCACTTGCCTTTGTAGCTGGTAGCTCTCCTTTAAGTGGTTCCAGACAGCCTTGTTGCTATATAGCTAGGCAAAGAGAAGAGACAACTGAGTCAATACCTTAGACAAGGAAATGGGTGGGACCCTAACATGGCCACCTGGACAAGCAGCCATGGTTGCCTTCTGCAGCCTCAATGGACTGAGATCCAGCCGAGTTCAGAGGACAGTGATGGCCACAGCCATGCTGTCAGGTTGGGGACACCCGTCCTCACCACTTTGCTGAAGTCAGTCTTAATAACTCCTGGAACCAGACAATTCACCCAGATGTTCTTGGGAGCCAACTCCAATGCCAGTGTCCTAGTGAGACCCAGCAGGGCTGTTTTGCTGACATTGTAGGCACCCAGCTCCTGGAAGAGAATTACAAGCATTTGGGATGGAGAGAGACAGAAGAAAGTATCTGCTGGATTTCTCACTCACAGAGGATCACAGCTGAACAAGCCCAGAGCTCAGACTCACTCTGCCCAGCCCTGTTAAAAAGAACAAAGCTACATGGGTACAAGCTCAGCCCAGGATACCAGGAGTGAGACAAGGGCCTGTCCAGGATGTTGTCCCTGGGTGGCTCTGGAAAGTACACGGCTACCCCTTCCTCTACACCAACCGAGAGCTAACCGAGCACTTACCGCAAGTGGAAAATAAGCTGAGATGGACGAGACCAAGATGACGGCAGCATTCCTAGGAAGAGACAGGTGCCAGGGAAGTGAAGGTCAAGATTATCATCCATCGGGGTGTGATGGCAGCCACTCCATGCAGTGGATGTCCCATTGCTACCCCCGCCCCATATGAGGAAACTGAGGCCAATGAGTGGCAGAGCTGAGATTCCAGTCCTATTTCTCATAAACAGAATGTCCGTGTTTATCCCTTATGCCAGTGGTTCTCAGCATTCCTAATGCTGCGACCCTTTGATACAGTTCCTCACTGTATCATAAAATTATTTTCATTGCTACTTCATAACTGTGATTTTGCTACTGTTATGAATCATAATGTAAATTTGTGATATTTCTGATGGTCTTAGGTGACCCCTGTGAAAGGGTTGTGTGACCCCCCACAGGGCTCATGACCCACAGGTTGAGAACTGCTGCCTTATAAATGTCCTCTTCTTCTACCTCTTCCTAGGAAGAGACGAGCAGAAAACTAAGCACTAGAAGGAAGAGTAGAGTAGTTGGTGAAATGACCCCAGACAGAGGGACAAATGCCTGTCAGTGAGCACTTGTTAAGAAGCAGCCAGAGCAGGGGAGAGACTAAGTAAATAGAGGTCATCACACTAGAGAGGTGACTCAGTCAGTAAAATGTTGGTAGTGAAAGCCTGAGAACCTGAGGTGCATCCCCGGCACCCCTGTGAAGGGCCAAGCATGGCAGCATACACCTGCAATCCCAGTGTGCAAAAGCGGAGACGGGATCTCTGGAGCTCGCTGGCCAGTTAAGCCAAATCAGTGAGCTCCAGGTTCAGTCAGAGACCTCATCTTAAAAAAAAATGGTGGGCAGAGATAGAGGAAGACATTGGCTTTTTACCTCTGGTCTCACACACACACACACACACACACACACACACACACACACACACACACACACAAATGATGGTCCGAGGGTTAGAGAGAGGGGTCTCAGTCATTAAGAGCACTAACTGCTCTTCCTGAGGTCCCGGATGGAATTCCCAGCACCCACATGGCAGCTCACAGCCATCTGTAATTGCAGTTCCAAGGGATTGGCTGCCCTCTTCTGGCCTCCATGGGCACTACACACATGTGGTGCATAGGTATTCATTCAAGCAAAACACTCAATACACATAAAATAGTTTTAACATTTTTTAAAAGGAAAGAAAAGAGCCAGGCAATGGTGGCGCACGCCTTTAATCCCAGCCCTCGGGAGGCAGAGGCAGGTGGATCTCTGTGAGTTCGAGGCTAGCCTGGACTACAGAGTGAGTTCCAGGAAAGGCGCAAAGCTACACAGAGAAACCCTGTCTCGAAAATCCAAAACCAAAAAAAAAAAAAGAAGAAAGAAAGAAAGAAAGAAAGAGAGAGAGAG
>CABHPH010114000.1:22730-40790 GCA_902168325.1 Peromyscus nudipes
GTTTTTTGAGACAGGGTTTCTCTGTGTAGTTTTGGTGCCTGTCCTGGATCTCGCTCTGTAGACCAGGCTGGCCTCTAATTCATAGAGATCCGCCTGGCTCTGTCTCCCAAGTGCTGGGATTAAAGGCATGTGCCACCACCGCCTGGCGTATTGTTCTCTTAAAGTCAGGTTAAACAGTTTGAGTACAGTAGGCTAGCAACCTTAAGTCTTAAAGGACCTCAAGGTGTATTATTAACACTGGTTGTGAGGTCCAGCAAAAGTTCCAGTCACTTAGAGTGCAAGAGATATTTTCATTCTGGTCATATTACCATAAATTCCAAACTCATTTTATGACAATACCTCCAAGATGTTGGAAGATCTGATCCATGGACAATCACTCCATCAAAAACGCCTGTTCGGTGAGTAGAAATGATTATTGACTATCTAGTCCTTGAATAACAGGGGTGCATCAGAGAGGGTCAGGTCAGTGGTCGGCATGTGCTAGCCACTTCAAGAGAGATGCTTTCTAACAGTCTGAATTGAGACACCAGAAGGAGCGACTCAGAAGGAACAGGAGACTGTTTGCAATGAAATGCCACATGCGTAGTCACAGATGGCCTTTCAGAGACATTGGAAGTGAAGCTACCGAGCCTGGGAAGCCCCTCAGTGGCAGCTGCTGCAGTTCAAATTTCAGGTCATCTCTGAGGATGGAGTGAAGGGCACTCAGTCAGGGGCAGTGACAAGGGAGGGGACTGAAGATGGTATCATCAAAACCCAGCACACCAAGGTCAGCTGGCAGAAAGCAGGGAACGCTGACAACAGGGATAACACGATTCAATCCACGTCCATCTGGTCTACCAGAGGGAACTGTGAACAGACCATAGGACCCAACAGAACAGGAAGTAGGAGACTAATAGACCCCAAGATGACTTAGAGTCTTTTTGTTTGTTTTTTTATTTTTGTTTTACGAGACAGGGTTTCTCTGTATAGTTTTGGTGCCTGTCCTGGATCTCACTCTGTAGACCAGGCTGGCCTCGAACTCACAGAGATCTGCCTGCCTCTGCCTCCCAAGTGCTGGGATTAAAAGCATGCGCCACTGCTGCCCAGCCTCTTAGAGTTGTTTTTTACAGTCTCTCCCAGACCCTTAAGGGTAAGGTGTGAATTCATGGTTGGTCAGAATGTCTGGGTCCATAGACCCAGTCCTGACTAATCAAGTCCCCAAAGAGGAACAATGAGCCATGTACAGCCCAACAAGACTCTTCCTGATATAGCCATGTACCCAGGCCCTGGAACAGTATCTAGCACATAGTAAGTGATAGTTAATCTTGGCTGTCACCTTGATTGATTGATTGATTGATTGATTGATTGATTGATACTTAGATTAGTAAAGCATATTCCTGGATATGTCTGTGAGGGTGTTCCAGAGAGATTCTTGAGAGATCTGCTGTGAATGTGGGCAGCACCAACCAATATAATATGATTTGAATAAGAATGGTCCCTATATTTGAATGCTTAGTCATCAGGGAGTGGCACTACTTGAAAAGGATTAGGAGGTGTGGTCTTACTGGAGGAAGTGTATCACTGGGGTGGGCTTTGGGGTTTCAAAAGCTCAAGCCAGGCCCAGTGTCTGTCTGTCTGTCTGTCTGTCTGTCTGTCTGTCTGTCTCTCTCTCTCTCTCTCTCTCTCTCTCCCCCTACAGCCTGCATGAGAATCCAGATGTAGAACTCTCAGCTACTTCTCCAACACCATACCTGCCTGCCTGCTGCCATGCTCCCTGCCATGATGACAATGGACTAAACTTCTGAAGCATTAAGCAAGCACCAATCAAATGCTCTCTTTCATAAGAGTTGCCGTGGTCATGGTGTCTCTTCACAGCCATGGGGCCTTGACTAAGACAGAAAGGGAAGAAGGAAACCCGCCACTCGGGCATCTGCTCCCTTCTCTGCTTCTTGGCCACCGTAAGGTGAGAACTGCCTCTCCTCCAAGCCCTCCTGGCATGATATTCTGCCTCATCACAGGCCCTAAGTAAATAAAGCCACACATGGTCTGAAACTCTGCCCTAAGAACCAAATCTTCTTCCCTGTGTTTTATCAGATAATTAGTCATGATGACAACCAACCAGCGTAACAGTCACTGAGCAAGTAAGTGTATAAGCGATGGGAAGAAAAAACAGGAAGAGTGTGGGGGCTGGATTTTAAAATAAACCACAATACAGTGTAAATTAGCCCCACCATCCAGGGCCCGCCTTTACAATACCTTCTGGAAGGAGCCCAGTACAGAGCTGGTATCAGACCCCCAGCTCTCTTGGCTGACATCTCACCTTGTCCCACACCTGTTCACTGGTCCCCAGAGTGCTCCCCACCAGAGGGTTGACTCCAGCGTTGCATACCAGGAAATCCACACCTCCAGAGTGCTCCAGAGCCTATGGGAGAGAGTTGTGGGAGAGGGTGGAGATGGCCCGAGAAGGACTCATCTTTCCAAAGCAGCCTAGGAGTGCAGTCCTTGAGGCCCAGCTTGCTGCTGTGATGCTACATTAACCAGGAATGGTCACAAAGACCCTGTGAAAACCAAAGTCTTGTAAAGGAAAGCATCCTGACTGGACCCATGGGTCCTGAGGTCTAACACGTTCCCCAGGAATCATCTGGGGCATCCCCCATTCCTTTATACATTTCTTCAACTGTGGAGTTCTGTCACATTGCAGACCCCATTCCCATCCTGCCTTTCTCAAGACTGAGCAGTGAAGCAGAGGTTCTGGGCTTTCTTCTCCTTGTCCTTCACTCCTTGACCTCTCACCTTGGCCACTAGCCGTTGCCGATCCTCAGCCTTCCCCACATGGCACACAGTGCCAGCCACACTCAGCCCTTCCTCCTGCAGCATGGCCACCGCCCGGTCCACATTCTGCTGTTTCCGGCTGCTGATGACCACGTGGGCTCCATCCTTGGCCAGCCGTCGGGCGATGGCAAAGCCAATCCTGCGGACAGGCAGAGTGCAAGTCAGCCTCACTCCTCTCCAACTCCCTCCCGGAAATCCACAAAGATGTGGATACCCTGCTCTGCAACGCTGAGTCTTTCCACAGAGGCCAAGGTCCCTCTGTGTAAGAGGTTAAGACCCCAGGAGATCAGAACACTCACCTGACAGTGGACCCTGTGAGCACAGCCACGCGCTTAGCCAGGACTCCACTCTGGGCTGCTCCACGGCTCTGCATTCTTGCAGAGAACCCACTGCTTGAGTTGGACAGGTACTGGTGGGCCCAGGCCACTGCTTGGAGCATGGTAAACAGGCTTGATCCTGCTGGATCCTGCTGACCAGGAGGAAAGGGCCCATTGCTTCTTAGTTGTGGCGTTAGTGAGCGTGAGATAGTCTCCTACCTCCCCCATCACCCCAAAACACACACACACACACACACACACACACACACGGCTGGCAGCAGAGGGTGCAGGAGACCCAGCTAGACAGAGTTCATTTCAACTGAGTCTCGGGTCAGGAAACGGCTGTGAAAATCCCATAGTTATAAAACTGACTCGTAAGAGCTGGATCTCAGTGACAGAGTATTTGCCTGGAACATATAAGCCCGGAGCTTCATCCCTAACACTCAAGAGAGGAAAGGGGAAGAGGAGGAAGGGAAGGGAAGGGACAGGGGAGGGGAAGGGAAGTAGGGGAAGGAAAAAAATATTAACTCATAAGAATGAAGTGAGGTTCCATATAAGACAGTGAATTAGATGCCGTACTGGTTCCACTGAACGAAAGAAAAACAGTCAAGATAACACACAATAACCTGTATTCCTAAAAGAGATAATAACTGAACAATAACGGAATAACTAAGCTTAATAAGCCAGGTGAGAACCCCCACCAAGCAGGCAGGAGGGCCCATGAGCACACGCCCATCTGCAATACATGGCTAGGGGCTTAGGGCCAAGGTCAGCAGGGCACCCAGCGAAGCATGCCCTCCCTCACACCAGTGATGCCACGGAACAACCAGCTGGAGAGGGAGTGAAGCCAAGGGCTGGCTAAACCACAGCGGAGACAGAGGACCACACAGACTGTGGAGCCAGAGACTGAAGCTTGACACACAGAAGTCTGAAGCAGAAATTTCTGTGAGGAGACAGATAAGCGGGGTGGGGGGGGAGGAGAGTGGGTAGAGAGAAATGCAGGATCGGAGCCTGCGGTGCAGCCAGAGGCTGAAATGTGCCAGGTGCAGCCCAAAACACAGATGCTCTGCATGCTGGCCTCCAGCTGACTCAGTTGGAACCTTCAGGAAATGACTTCCTATACACAGAGAGAGAGATACTAAAGGAAAATTCCCCCCAAACCCCGGGTCCTAAAACAGGCCCAGGGTTCCAGGAAGTCTGCTGCTGGTTTGGAATTCTGGAAGGAGCTGACCCCCGCCACACACACCCTAAGCTGAGAAGTTGCAAGAACAGGCATTCTAATATCTCCCAGCCTTCAGTTTATCCACAACCACAGCTTCTGGATCTGGCAAAGCCATGGCTGCCTCACTCCCACACCCTCAGTTGCAGAATCTCCTCCCAGGCTCTAGACTGTGTGTTCTCGGGCACCCTCGCATACTGCCTCTGTGTCTTGAGACGACCCTCTCAGAACTATAAAAGGCTGCTCCTGCTGTCTAGACCGAGCTGGGTTTCCATTCTCTCATTTCCCTGTGCTTGTTTAATTCTTATATTTTGGTACCAAAAGTGCCTCCAGGAGGACAGAAGCCCACTGGGCCCCTTCTTTGTCATGTTCTTTCTACATCTCTTGGTTCCCATTTTTTCCTTTATTTTTCTGAGAGCCGCTGTGTCCTCTGAACTCGCTAAGGCTGAGCAGAGGCCAGTCCCTGACCTGGAGACCTCAAGCATCTGGGACCATGGTTTCCCGCTGCCTCATGCCATGTGCAGGGATTTTGTCTTAACCCTTTATTGCCATGAATAGTAAATTCACTCTCTCTCATGCTTTAACCCAAGCTCCAGCACTTGAGAGACTGTCTTTGGTGTTTCCGGAGCTACACCCCACGGCAGCCATTCTCCCTGCTGAGAACACAGAAGTGGGTAAAGACCCAGTCAGCCTCCCAATGGCTCCCTGGGGCTTCGACTCCGTTTTAGATCCTGGAGGTCTTTCGTGCTTCCTGATAATTTGTTGCAGTGACATTTCTGACCTTTGGGGAAACTCTCCAAGAAGGAAACTAGCCTCGGCCAGTTCAGACCCACACCGTACCCAACACCCACCCTCCATTCCCAAAGATAGTCCTTTGACTTATCTCCTCAACATTTTCAAACAATTGGGCCTCAAGTTGGGTCTTGATCTGGCCCCCAGTATGCCCTTGATAACCAAAAATGCTGGCCTGGATTTGGTACCTTGGACTCTGCCACCTTGCAGGACCTCACCCACACCTTTGAAGGAAACTGCACAAGGTCAAAGGTTCTCTACCTCCAAGCCTTCCATCAGCTCCACTCCCATTCTTCCTAAGTTCCACTGTCTGGCATATCAAGTCCTGTTAACAGGAACTTATGGTGATATTTTATTTGTGCTTTAATAAAGCTTGCCTGGAGATCAGGGGAAAAGGTCAGCCATTTTAAGTAAACAGGAAGTCAGGCAGCACACTCCCTTAATTTGATCACTTATCAGGCAGGGTCTCTGTGTGTTCAAGGCCATGCTAGGGAACAGAGCCAAGCATGGTGACACAGGCCTTTAATCCGTGTACCAACCATAGAGACCTGGAGGTCTGTACAGACAGACAGTGGCAAGGAAGTGAGGTAGCTGGGCTAAGATAGCCAATGAGAGGGCAGAAAAGCAAGTCAATAAAGGCGTGGGTAAGACAGGAAGGAGCTCACATTTGGAAGCTACAGAGTTGGTGAGGTGAGGTTGGCTGGTGGCTTTCCCTATTTCCCTGATTTCTCTAAGGCTTTCACCCCTATATTTACATCAAACTGTCTTTAAGCAAGATGATATACACAGTATCTTCTAAGTCAGACATCTACACGCCTTCAGCTGTGCCTACCTAGAATAATCTCGGCGGGACTTGTTAAATCTTATTACTCATAAAGAAGAGATGGACAAGGTCATTGACGCTGATTATGTGCAGTTGGGCCCTAATTACATAAGGCCTCAAGGTCCTGGGGGGAAACTACGGTATATAGACTGGGAAAGACTAAGAAGAAGAAGGCTTTGTCTCTGTGACTAAGCCTTCATGTTCGTTGGGTGAAGACTTTCCAATGTAACCACTTCAGGGTCACCACACAGCTATCAGTAATGCCACTCATGCTCTGTAATTAAGCCCAATAAATTCATTGATTCCCCAGGGTGAACTTTGATGAAATCCAACTTTAGTTTGTCATTGAGACGTCATGAGGAG
Source organism: Peromyscus nudipes (assembly GCA_902168325.1). Lineage (NCBI taxonomy): Eukaryota > Metazoa > Chordata > Mammalia > Rodentia > Cricetidae > Peromyscus > Peromyscus nudipes. Next base: position 29,056 of record CABHPH010114000.1, read on the forward strand.
GTGATAGACATCATTTAGTGCCCCACAGGGAGAAGATGGTAAATGTATTTATTAATGCTATTATGTCTCAGATATTTAAAAAGAAAGCCAGCAGATAAAATGTTTAAATGTTATAAATATAAAATTACTTAGTAAAGAGGGAGATATATAGATTGATAGATAGATGATAGATAGATAGATGATAGATAGATAGATAGATAGATAGATAGATAGATAGATAGATAGACAAAGATTAAGATGACTAGAAGTTTCCAGAATGAAAAACAAAACTAACAAAGCCTATGGACATTATAAAGGTCTTAGTTAGTTAAGTAAGGTACTGTGCTGGATAGTTTTATGTCAACTTGACACAAGCTAGAGTCATCTGAGAGGAGGAAGTCTTGGTTAAGAAAATGCCTCCACACGATCAGGCTGCAGGCAAGCCTGTAGGGCATTTTCTTAATTAGTGACTGATGGCAAGGGTCCAGCCCACTGTGGATGGTGCCATCCCTGGGTAGGTGGTCCTGGGTTCTATAAGAAAGTAGGCTGAGCAAGCCATGGGGAGCAAGCCAGTAAGCAACACCCCTCCATGGCCGCTGCATCAGCTCCTGCCTCCAGGTTCCTGCCCTGCTTGAGTTCCTGTCCTGACTTCCTTTGATTATGAACAGAAATGCTGAAGTGTAAGCAAAATAAACCCTTTCCTCCCCATGTTGTTTTGGGTATTGCTATTTCATCACAACAATAGAAACCCTGACTAGGACAAGTATGTTTTTTCAGAAAGACTTGAAGATAATGTTTATGCTATTAAAGTTTCTAAGGTCAAAATTCAACAATTATAAGAACTGGCTAAAATATATGTGCAATCAAAGTTTATTTAGAAGTGTCTGGATTTTCAAAATATTGTACAATAGTTAAAAGTACCAGATGTGTGTAACTGATCTTCTGGGAGTTCCACAACCATACTGTCAGGCTACACTAATGTGGTCTGAGGGATTAAAAGGAAAAATATTTTCCCTCTCACCTTCCAAGGTCACTGAAGTCCCAGGCAACTGTGAGACTTCTCTCATAATATTCTGTGACTGAAGCTGAGTGTGGTGGTGCACACCTTTCATCCCAGCACTCAGAGGCAGAGGCAGGGGGATCTCTGTGAGTTTGAGTCCAGCCTCGTCAACATAGCAAATTCCAGGCCAGCTAAGGATTCATAGTGAGACCCTATCTCAAAAATAAAATAAATAAATAAATAAAGGTCTATAACTGGAAAGTCATCAGTGTTCTTGTTCAGGACAGCCACGGAGACCTCAGTGTACTCCAATCAGTGTCCAGTCTACAAACAAAAGACCAACCTTAAAAGGGAAAAAAAAAAAGAGAAAGAAGTCCAATTGTGGCCCTTGTGAACCCATCAAGAGATTCTAGTGGACTTTGATTTGGACCTTTTAGAATATAATGTTGGGAATAAGCAAAAGGTACTTGGCCTACGTACTGCCGTCTTGTTTCTAGATTCCATTTTAAAAGCAGGGTCAAATAAAATTTAAGTTCCCAAGACCTCCCCAGACCTGCCTAGGTAACTGCCGCCACTCACATCCTAGATGGCAAGTTGAGACATGAATGGGGAGCAAGCCACCTCATCAAACTTGAATGAACTAACCAATGAGAACAAGATAAGCGTACCAAAGAACAATGTTCCTCGAAAAGCCCTAATCTTTGAATCCTGGTTGGTGGAAAATTGTAACCATAACTTGGCACGGATGTTTGCGGGTTTTGTGCTTAAATATTTGCTGAGATGAACATTCTGGGACACAGTCAGTTCTCCAATTCATACTGTTGTCCGTGACCAGTTAGTTTCTGTTTGTGCTGCCCAGCAATAAATCTTGCTTTATGTGACTTCTCATGTCTGCCTGGGTTGTTTCAGAGCCTCGGACCCACAACATTTTGGTGCATTGGCCGAGAATCCAAACACCCACTCAATAGAGCCCAAAGCAGATTTTGGCAGCACCTAGAACTGTTTTTCAGTCATCTGGACCTCTAGAGGTAAGTCCTGGTTTCTGGTCTGGTTGGTGCCTATCTGGGACTCAAGAAAGGAGAAGCTGGACGAAGTATTGCTCCCGGGGTCAGAGGACGGGAGACGTCCTGACTCGCCTCTGGTTCCTGTCAGGGGAGCATCTGGCTCTGGTTTTGTGTCTCCCCTAAGTGTTTTTGTGACGTCCCATTGGTCTGTCCGTTACTGTCAACTTTGGTTTTTGGTTTAGCTTTTCTGTGTCGGTCTCTGTCTCATCGTTTACTTTGAAATCATGGGACAAGCTTCCGAGGCCTCCCTTATTTTAGAGGAAGGCTAACACTCAGGAGACACTGTCTTTCCCAGGAAGGCTCCGCACCCTTTGTCAGCTTGAGTGGCCAGCCTGCGAGGTTGGATAACCATCTGAAGGCTCTTTTAACCTATCTGATTTGTCTACAGTCAGAAACCTCATTTTTGGACGGCTGAGGCACCCTGACCAGGTCCCATACATACATCGTAGCCCAGACTGTTTTGGTAGAGGGACCTCCAAAATGGTTTAGACCTTTCCTTCCACCTCAGGGTCAATTTATTCCATCCTTCTTGGCTCTAAAGCCCAGGGCAATAGTTCAACCCCCACAGGAGGAGGAAACTTTGTTGCCACCTAGTCCTTCCTCCTCAGCCATCAGCTCCCTAGCCTCCACCTCAACCTGCCCCTTCCCTGGCGCTCTACCCAGTCCTGGGACACCAAACCTCCTTCTCAGAACCCTTTCCTATCCCTTCCCCATACTCGTTCCGGTTCTGTTTACCAACCCTCCACAGATTCATCTTCCATTTCTCCCCCTCTGGCAAGTGCCGCCAACATGGGAGAAGGAAATAATCCTTTGTGGGTCTATACTCCTTTCCTACTAGTGAGGTCTATAACTCCCTTTCTCTGAGCACCTGGCGAGATGTGCGACGGCAGAAGGTACTTGGGATAATGGGCAGCTTTCTCTAGTGCCCGTGAGAATTGGATCCAGCGGGTAGTAAGACATCCCTCCTTGAAATTACAGCTAGAGGAAATAAGAAAGGTTTTGTTTGTTTGTTTTAAATGTATGAATATATGTGGCCACTACATGTCTGTTTCTGACTGGTCTTAAATGTATATGAGTTTACTGTATTCTATGTGTCTTGGTTATTGGGTATGGTAAAAAATCTGTAACATTTGTAACAAAAAGTTAACTTAAAACTTTAACACAGGATTAATAATCAGAAGGCTACATAGGTAATCTTAAAACAAAGACCTAATCCATCAATGTCTATAATTCTGGGCAAATATTCAAATGTGCTAACCTTGCTTTTTAACCCCTTTAGTTCTGCTTCTGACTGTTTTTTGTTAACTGAAATATGTCAGCCCAAAGCATGCTTAAAGGCTCACCCTGAGAAAGGCTCATGATTACACTGGAATCCCAAATACTCAGTATGGTCATTGGCCAATTAAAGTTAGGACCACAACTACTAAATGCCAGAAATTGGAATATTCCTATCTTATGATGCAGTAAGACAGCAACCTTAAGTCTGGCAAAGAACTTGAAACAACTTCTCAACATATGGCTCACGACTCTTTGGGGTCAAAAGACCTTTTTACAGAGTACCTTTTTTGGAGATATTGTTTCTCTGTATAGTCTTGGCTGTCCTGGAACTTACTCTGTAGACCAGACTGGCCTTGAACTCAGATCTGCCTGCCTCTGCCTTCTGAGTGCTGATATTAAAAGGCATGTGCCATCACTGTCCAGCTAAAACTCAATACCTTAGTTAAAATCCTAGTCTTATGAGGGTTTCTGATTTATTAATAACTATTAAAAACAAAGATAATTGAGATATAAAAGTTAATGGTCATTCATCTGACAGGTGATTAAATGTCTTCAATATGCCCGGAATTGTATTTATAGTTACATCAAATACAAATGTTATTTATTTACATAGACAAGATTGGAGGAAGAGGCCAGTTTACATCCCCCGCAATACAGTCTTCTGTAAAAATTAAACCTGGTTATGGAAAAATTGACTAAATTTACAGTACACACACTCTAGTCTTCATGGCAGTGTCCCTAGTCTCAAGGAGTAGCAAAGACCACCACCAACTGGTATGGGACATGCAAAATAGTTCGGTTAGCCAATGCCCTTTATCCTGGCCTTCAATTCTCCCCCTCTTAGCAAAGCTGATCCCAGTGTTGAGAGGTCAATACCTTATTCTATAGAGACCCAGGGCAGTTTCAAATAAAGATAATGCAGAAGCTCTGCCATATGACCAGCTGAAGAACGGACACTCATTTAAGCACTAAGTCATAGGCGTCATCATGTGGCTCCACCACACTGAATAAAACTACCCTAGGAGGAGAAGCCTGTACCAGATAACTCACTTTGGTCCCATTCCTTGCCTCCCTTACAAGACAGAACTCTTGGGCTTTCGGAACAAATGTCTATGTATGCTTACACACTAATTAGACAAGTGCCTGTACCCTGGGCTTTGTGTCCCCTACTGTTTCCCTCATTCCCCCACAAAACCCCAGTCCCTGTCTCTAAGCCTGCCACAGTAAGAGCTAAGTAAGATAGCCAACTTGTCTCTCTGGGCATCCTTTCAAGACTCGGAACAGGAACGAACAGGTGGATTGCGGGAGTTTCTTTGCATCAGTTAATGTCTCTGCCTCACCATCTCGCAGAAAGCCTTAAAGAAATTTCAGATCAGCTCACCACCATTCAGGATCAACTCAATTCTTTGGCCACTGTGGTAACCCAAAAATCAAAGGCGGCTAGACCTCCACACTCCTGCCCTTGGAGGGATCTGCCCCACCCTCCATGAACAATGCTACTTCTACACCAACAGATCAAAATTGGTTGAAACGGGGCACAAAGACTTGGGGACCAGACATAGAGAACTCAGCAACAAGCCTCCTCCTCCTTGGGGTGGGCTCTTGGTCCTCTCACATGGTAGCTTAGGGTTCTCACATACTTAGGGTTTCACCCTGTCTTTTACACTTTTTGCAGAAGTTCCTCCTGGATCACATCACTGCCTTTATCCAGTCCACCACACAAGACAAAGGAAAGACAGTGCTTTTTCCACAGATGCCCCAATCCAGGAACCAAGAATGACACACACCCCCCAGCAAGAAATAGCCAGACCCAAAATGGTGCTCCCTACCCTTCATAAAGGAAAATCCTCCCAAAACCAGAGCCCCAAAATAGGCTCATGGTTCCAGGAAATCTGATGCTGGTGGAATTCTGGAAAGTATCTAACACACCCCGGCCCCACCACATGCCCCTAAGCCCAGCGTTTGCAAAAACTAGCAGTCTATCGTATCTTCCACCCCACAGTTTGAAAAGCAGTGGGAAACAACAGTTTCTGGGTCTGGCAAAGCCATGCCTTTTCCCCGCCACCCTCAGGTACACAATCTCTTCTTGGTTCCTAGACTGCATGTTCTCCTGCATCCTGGCGCCTGCGCCTCTGGTCAGGAGGCATTCCCCTCTCCGAACAATAGAAGTCTGCTCTTGGCATTAAGGTCAATGGGAGTTTTTATTGTCTTCTTTCTCTCTGCCCCTTTAATTCTTACAGGCACCACATGAGGAGCTAGCTGGAGAAGGACCAGCAGCATGACCAAGGGCTGGAGACACCATGAGCGTGGAGATGCCCGATGAATAGACAGAGGCTGTGGAAGTGGAAGTGTGAAAGCTGAAGCTGACTCCCCAGGGCAACCAGGAGCAGGGGCATCACTTACTAGTCCAGTGAACAAGTCGGGGACTGACAGATTAAACTGCGGAACCCAATCCAACAACAGGAACTTGATCAAAAGGCTGTTTATTTAAACTCTACCAGGAAACTGGACGCCCATAAATCAGGTTTTGTGGGTTTGACCTGGATTACAAACTGCCCCTCCCCCATCAGCACAGTTGGCTACACGTAACATGACAGGGATCAAAGCAATCCATTCCACCAAGGAAGAAACATGGACGACCATCAGATAGTTCTGTCTGTTTTTACATCTTCACTCTTGTGTAAATCTCTTAAGAGAGATTGAGGCGATCTTATTTGGGTCACATATTGTTTAGTTAGGCGTTATGGTTCTGTTTTTCTGCACCTAGTGTATGTGTACACTCTACTGTTCGTCCTATTCACCATTCATACACGTGTTTTCTGGGGCTCTCCCACCTCTACTCCCTCTGTCTTTATCAACCCTCCCCCCTTTTTTGAATTTTTTTTTTTTTGGTGGGGGAGGGTGTCGAGACAGGGTTTCTCTGTGTAGCCCTGGCTATCCTGAAACTCCCTTAGGAGACCAGGCTGGCCTCAAACTCACAGAGATTCACCTGCCTCTGCCTCCCGAGTGCTGGGATTAAAGGTGTGCGCCGCCATATCCAGCTCTTTTGGCTTCTTAACTATGGCTTTTGACTAACTTTAATAATAACCCTTGAATTTTGGATCCCACCAGTTGTATCGCTATGCTCCTATTGATATTAAGCTACAACTACATTAAATGCTCTAAAAAGCCCTACAACATACTCAGACATCTAACAAACGTAAAGTAGCTAACTCCATTTCTTCTAGTTAGAGATACTCAAAGCCTTGAACTCTTCTTACCCAAGTTAAAATACCTTTCCCCCTCATCTGCTACCTTGATTTCTTTAGGCCATATTGTGTTCTTGAATATTTTAAGTATAATACTCCTATTACGTGTGACATGGAAATGTCATTTCATACACGGAGGACAAAAGATAAAAACCAGACCCAGTCTGACTCAGATTTGGGTTGGTCCATGGATTCTTTCCTTAATGAATTGCCGACCTTCTCTCCGCTGAAGACTGACTTCCTGCCTATTCAGTCTTGTCTGAGATCTTAGGATAAGCTTTTCCTAGCAGTAGAGGACATGAGATAGTCTTTGCCACACAGACCACAAACTGTGTTGGTTGGCCAGCAGGGGAAATAAAATCTAAATAAAATAGAGTTCCCAGAATAAAAGCCACCTGTGTTCTTAGAACTCAGATGATGGACACCAGCAATTGTGGAGAGTTAGAGCCTTGCAGGTTCACAGCTAACATTCTCTTGGACTGTCTTCGCCTCTTAAAACAGTCAGTCACTGTCCATGTCATTGAGTGACTCAACAGCCCTATGACAGGAACTCCTAAGCCAGAGGAGTCCCGTAGCTTGCCTCAGATGCCTGAAAACCAATAAAATATCTAAAACTTCTCTTCAGAAGACTCCCCACCCAATCAGGTAAGCGGCAGTTTATGGGATGCACTGAGACACCCCAGCTCTCGGTTGTAGCTCTTCTGGGCCAGCTATCTCTTACATAGAATTAATCCTGAGAGCCTGTTGGCTCTCCCTGGGGTGAAATCATTCTTTCGTGTTCCAGGCTCACCTTAGCAGAAGCCTCCCTATGCCTTTTACCATCAAAAATGCCCTAAACATTTTCCTTTTGATTCTTCTGGCCCCTTCTGAATTACAACTGTTTCAGCACCCCACGGCTTGTGATCTAGCCACTAAAGCTATTTCCCTCTTAAATATCATCCACCTTTGCTGCTATCCACTAGAGGCAAAAGCTATATCCAGCCAGCATTTGGGAAAGGAACAGGACCAGTCTTTCCAGTCTTCAGCCAGCCAATGAAGATTGGCCGAGGAGACTTAGAACACAATTCACAATTCACAAATTGACCACAAGTGAAACTTGGCTCATCCCTGGCTGCACACTGTTCACATATTTAACCTGGGGCAAAACTACAAATTCCTTCCTATATATATTAAAGGAACCCTGGCCCACAGGTGGAAAAACAAACACACCTGTCTACTAGCTCTAGCCAATCCATTGTTTTGGAATAAATTTCATCATTTATCTAGGATTAACCACAGGACATCTTTAACAACCCCACTGAAAAAAATATGCTTATTCTCTGGCCCCTCACTGGCAACCTCCTCTAACATAGTAGCTGATAATGACTGAATAATTGAAAATACCCTTTAAGGGGCAAATAAAATTAAAATCTTGGGTGTTAAGGGCAACCCATCCTCTGATGGAGCCTGTTCTGTCCACACCTCTTTCCTTTGCCTCTATCCATTCTTCTCAATAAATATGTATGGTTCATCTCTTCCAGAATTCAACAAATCCAGCTTCAAACACTCTTACAACCCATGGACAATATCCTTCTGACACATAAACCCAGATACCAGCCTCCGACCCATCAGTCAGCACCTGACTATGGTGGGACTAACCTAGCGATACCCCAGTTCAACAGGAGCAGACTGATGTTGACGCCCATTAATAATGGAAGCATGGGCTCCCTGTCTCATTTCTAATAAAGCCACCTCGCTCTCTTTTCTTATAAAGGAAAAGGTCGGGACTGTTAGAACACAGCTTTCGTGGACAACCTCACAGTTCCAAGCACAACTCCCTCCTGTCTATGCTGCCCCCCAGGTGCTGCTACAAAGAATCGACAGGCAGGATCCTTCCCACCTCTGCTGCCCAGAAACCAGATGCAACTGGACTGCACGCATGTACATAGCTCACATGTTAACAATGACTGTACCTCGTGATGTGCCACTTCCTGCCGCTAGAAAGCTTTAAGGTGTGCAGCACACTGTGAACCCGAACCTAACTCTTGCTTTGGATCCCCATTGTACTGTCTGCAGTGTAAATAGCTCTCTTAGTAAAGTTCCCTCCTGAAGGACGAGCCGTCTCCACATCCCTCTCAAACCTCTTCTCCACTTCCTTCCTTGAAACCTAACTGGAGTCAGGGTCTGAAGACGCCACTACTTAGCTAATACTTTCTAGAAATATCCTCACAGACCTGCCTCAAGGTGTGTCTCTTTCTCAGCTGATTCTAGATCTTATCAAGACGGAATCTAGACTATATTATCCACCAAAGAAATGCAAAATTAAGACAACACTGAGAGTCCATCTCACTCAAGTCAGGATGGTTATCATTAAGGAAACAGCAAGTGCTGTTGAGGATGGAGGGGGATGCGAAGGGTGGGGAGGACTTACACAGGGCACAGTGGGTGGAACGGAAACTCCCCTGCCACCGCGGAAATCGGTACATGGAGTCTCCTCAGGAAACTAGGAAGAGAACTCCATCCCAATGGCGGTAGACCACATCTGTGTGTTTAGCCCGAGGACTCTGAGTCAGCATATCACAGCGATGGTAGGCACATCCTTGTCTGTGACATCACTATAGCCAAGCAATGGACCATCAGCCAAGGAGTAGATAAAGAAAATGTGGTGTGTGCACACAATGGAATTATACACCACGATGATGGTGTTTGCAGGAAAAGGGATGTGACCGATTATTGTTTTAAGTGAATTAAACAAATATCAAGTTATCTTTTTTTTTTCTTTTTGGTTTTTCGAGACAAGGTTTCTCCATGTATCTCTGACTGTCCTGGAACTGTGCTCTGTAGACCAGGCTGGCCTCAAACTCACTAATCCTCCTTCCTCTGCCTCCTGAGTGCTGGGATTAATGGGCACCACCACACCCAGCTCTATCATGTTTTCTTTCACTTGTAGATCCTAGATTTTACACAGATACATAAAAATCATGTATGTATACGTGAAACGAAAGTAGACCAGAACAGCCCAGGGGAGGAAATGGAGCAGCAGAAAGGGAAGGGAAGAGAGGAGGGATGCATGCAGGAACATGGTAAAAATGCAGTCTATGTAATACTTGTAAGAAAATACCTTTGCCGAGGCCAGTCGTCTGAACAGCAAATACACACCAGTACACAGACTGAGACCAGTGGGCCAGGTGGTGCGGACCTGTAACCTCAGCTACTGGGGAGGTTGAGTCAGGAGGACCACAGATTCCCAGCTGGCATGGGCAATTTAGTGAGGCACCATCTCAAAATGGAGTCGGAGGTGGGGGTGGGCTCTGAGGGCAGGAAACAGTGGTAGAACATCAAAGAACCATATCAAGTATAAAAAGAAAAGAATATGAAGCCGTATCCAGCTGCTGGGCAGCACCAAGGCTGTCCTTGAGATGCCCGCTCTCTCCCTCACCAATCAGACTATTGAAACAATGGACCCCACGAAGTTGGAATCTCCCAGCAACCCATGCTGGGAAAAAGAAAGGGAAAGAGCCGGGCGGTAGTGGCACATGCCTTTAATCCCAGCACTCTGAGGCAGAGGCAGACGGATCTCTGTGAGTTTGAGGCCATCCTGGTCTACAGAGCGAGATCCAGGACAGGCACCAAAACAACACAGAGAAACCCTGTCTCGAGAAAAAAAAAAGGGGGGGTGGTCTGAGCACTTCGGGGAGGAGCTTGTCTCCCAAGAAAGATTTGTCAGTCAACCTTTCAAGGAGAGGCTGACCTCCACAGGAGCAACTGAACTGAGACCAGGGAGATGGGTGGGACCGCACCAGGATGTTCCCTCTAGTTCTGCTGCTCGGACCTTACCCTTCTGTAGGACCCTGAAGATGGGCTGGCTCACTGGTTTTCTCCCTGGTGTGACCTTATTGAATAAAGCTGCTTTTCTGCCATCCACTAATGGTTCTTCTAATTGGCTTACTGAAGGCAGGTGGGCCAGCCTAGCTTGTTAGAGCCACCAGGTTAGAGCCACCAGGTTAGAGCTCCTACTCCAGGAACAAGACCTGACAGTCGACAACAGACCAAGGTTATCCCATCCTTCCCATCAGCAATCACTGGGCTCTTAGATGTTATCAGACACCGGGCAGTGTTTATTTATTTGCATGTGTATGGGTACCACTTGTGTGCCCAGTGCCTGTGGAAGCCAGAAGAAGGCATCAGATCCCATAGAACTGGAGTTACAGACAGTCATGAGCTGCCATGTGGGTGCTGAGACTCACACCTGGGTCCTCTAGAAGAGAGCTGTGGGAATCTTTCTAGAATAAGCAGTCAACTCCAATGACAGTAGGAGAAAGGAGATGTCACACGTGGACCAAAGCCAGGAGAGCTCCCGATAAGTCTGGGTCCCGGGTCCGTTGGCATCCTCATTCTGTACTCTAAACTACAAGGTGGGGTGGGCAAGCAAGTGAGATTTTACAGACGCATACGTGGCAGTCAGCAGGTTATCAAAGGCAATGACCCATGGTGTCGGCTATTTCTCCAGATCGTTCCAAGTGAAGTCATGCTTGGCAAATAGGCAGGGCAAACAGTGCTTTGTAAATCACTAAACAAGCCAGTGAATCCGTGTCTCATGACTGGTCTTCTCTCTCTCATCCTACTTCAAGAGCAGTCAGTGCTCTTGATCGCTGAGCCATCTCTCCAAGCTTACTTATTTTTGAGACAAGAGCTCACTGTGTAGCTCTAGCTACTCTGAAACTCACAGAAATCTGCTTGCCTCTGCCTCCCAGACACTGGGCAGTAGATTTAAGACACTTCATTGAATGCCAGAATCACTCTGCCCCTCCCCATGGAGCATCACAAATCAAGTGAGGGCGTTGGACAGCAACGGAAACAAATAGACTGGTGTTTACTCGATTCTGTCGTGGCAGGGTGCAGGCTGTGTGTGTGTGTGCAGGCTGTGTGTGTGCAGGCTGTGTGTGTGTGCAGGCTGTGTGTGTGTGTGCAGGCTGTGTGTGTGCAGGCTTGTGTGTGTGCAGGCTGTGTGTGTGTGCAGGCTGTGTGTGTGTGCAGGCTGTGTGTGTGTGCAGGCTGTGTGTGTTCAGGCTGTGTGTGTGCAGGCTGTGTGTGTGTGTGTGCAGGCTGTGTGTGTGCGGGCTGTGTGTGTGTGCAGGCTGTGTGTGTGTGCAGGCTGTGTGTGTGTGTGCAGGCTGTGTGTGTGTG
>CABHPH010114002.1:0-17728 GCA_902168325.1 Peromyscus nudipes
GTGGCAAAAATAATTATGTTACAAATAAAGAGCCATGTCTAAACAGGATAAACCCTAAGTTGCTGATGTCACTTGTCCCCTGTTCTAACCCTCAAAGGCTGACCGCATGACCTCTGTCATACCTTTGTGGAAACTGGAGTAGCTACAGGAAACTATCAATTTATACTTTTATCTCAGGGATTTCTTGGGATTACTATTAATGTATTCGGTTAATAATGGAAGTCATTATCCTTGTCAGTGTTTGCTCCACCTGGCTTCCAGGTATGGCATAGCTCAGACTAAAGGGAAGGCACTGAGTGGTTTAAAGTTGAAGGGTCCAGGAATATAGAAATACAAAATTGTGAACCTAAAAAATAAAAGCGTACAGTCATCACTCTAAAGGCTAACTTCTAACAATGACTCTCTGCTTACAGCCAGCTCCTCTGTCAACAGCCAGGGGTTAACTTTTAACCTTCTTGCTCCTTATAGCCAACAACTGCCTGGACCAAAATTAACTTTTAATGTATGTTTCTACATGACTTCTAGCATGCATCCCATGCCGCATCCCATGCCTGATGTTTCTACATGGCTCCTAGCATCTACCCCATGCCTGATGCTTTCTCCCTTACTATGAAAAGGGAGGCAGAACCCGCCTCCATTGCCAAAGCCTCAGAATCCTGAACACTGGCTATGGTGTCAGCTCGCTGACAAGCTTTTGTGCCACGTGGTGAAATTTTTTTCTTCTTTCTTTGTTTGTTTGTTTCTAAAATAAAGTTTGCTTCTGGTTAAATCGACTTTGGTGGTCTGTCCCCCATTATTGCATGACCCCCAACCCAACAAAAATATTCTCTAACATATTTGGAAGCTTTCTTTTTAGGAAAAAAGCTGTAATATAGGCATTTCAAGGCTACAGTTTTTTATTTCTCAAAGTTTCCTTTTTTCTCTTAGTGATCATCTTGCATTTAGAACCCCTAAACTTCAGTTTTCATATCTTTTTATTTCTGCTTTTATGGTACCCTATACTGAACTGGTTATGGGGTCAGTTTACCTAGAAAAAGTCTACCATCTCTTATGCTGCAGTCAGTGAACAATTCTGTAGAATTTTATTTCTAAAGCAGTAACCTAAATCATAGTTCAGAACTGAAAAGAAATGGCCTCCCAACTTTCTCAACATTCTCCCTGTCATCCTTCCACTCCCCAGGACACTAACTACAAAATCTTCATATTGGTTTTTTATTGTATCTTACCTTACCATTTTAAAACTTAGCATACAAAGTATTTGGTTTCATTATGGCATCTGTAGACACATATATCATTATATTTCATCTTTCTTCTGAAGCCTTTCTAACACTACCACACATGATAGCCAAATAATGGAGGAGAGTATTTTTAGTTTCCAAACCACTCCAATTCATTTCCTAGAGAATAATGTAATTTGGTTTCAGAAACTTCTATGAAACAAGAGATAGCATTCCAGAAATAATAAATCATTATTATTCACCTGTATCTCCTGAGACAAGTCACAGAGCTTTAAGAACTGGGTGACCTGAATGACTCAGACTGATTTTTAGATATCCATATCAGTTTCTGACAACTTTGCTACACTTCTCTGTTTTTGTTGAATGGTATTGCTTGACAGGTTAATACACAAACACAGAAGAATGCAGAGGGGGAGGAGGAGGAATGGGGGAGGCAGGGATGCATGAATGGATAGGTGAAGGAGGGAAGTAATGAAGGAAGGGAGGGAGGGAGGGAAAAGAAGGGAAAAAAAACCAGATGACTATGTCTTCCATATCAAGAAGCATAGAGCAGCCTTTTCCACAGTGGAAATCTGATAGGACAGATGGACAGCCAATGGAGACAGCACTACCAGTCAGATAATTTGTCCACAAAACACCATAAAGCAACAGCTGCTGGAAACAGACCACACAATAAGAAAAGCGCTGGCCAAAGAACCTCACCTTTGAACTTTGGGTAAAGTTTTATGCCCTAGGTTAGCACTAGTTCAGGGAACCTTTGGGCAATCTGTCTAGTAACTTACAGTGCAGCTCATTTTTTTTATCTTGGCAATGGGAAGTAAAAAAAAAAAAGATAGTCAAAAACATCATTCACTTCTTCCTGGGTTGTATTTATTCTTTCTGGAGACATCATAGATTCACAACTGTTCTAAAAATGTTGTATCTAAAAAGCCTTTCCAAGAGGCTGTCCCCAAGAATATTTGCTGGGAATTTTCAGCAAATGTCATCTAATATTCACCAACAGGGCTTATGAGAGGAATCCTCTCAAATCTGAATAGTAAACTTAATCCTCAAAACAACCTTGAAAAATCATTTTTTAGAACAAGAAACTTGGGTTTAGGAAAGTTTATTGCTTGTTTGTATTTTTTATTGTGTGTGAGAGAGAATGAATGTGAAATTGGGTGGGTAGAAAGTTAGAGAGGATCTAGGAATAGTTGGGTGAAAACATGATAAAAATATATTGCATAAAAATTAATAAAAGGAAAGGTTTCCCAAACCCATGGGATTCTTGGGTCTACTAAATGATGGGTTTGGAAAAGGACTCGGAGAAGACAGGCTGAGTGAGAACTTCAGGGAAGGGTCAAAATGAATATGAATGAAAGAGAGAAGAATGTATATAACCTACATTGCTTTTAGAAAATGAGATCATAAGGATATCCCTTCTATAAGATAGAATGAAACAGTACACAGCAGTGTCCTTGCCTCTCCATACCATCTTCTTGATGGGAAAGTAGGACCATGAGTTCATCATGGCTATCAGATTCGCATGTCTCTAAAGGTTCTCAGAAGAGATGTGTAGCATATATAAAGTTGCCTGGGTCTAGAGATGAAACAAAGGTTCTGGGATAAAATTTCATATGCAAGATACTAATCCGAAAAGTAGATGATATGACCAAGGTGTCTATTAAATAAAAAGAGCCAGTAGGCTAAGGATATAGTTCAGTTTGACAGAGTGCTTGCTTACTATGAATGAAGCTCTGGTTTCAGTGCCCAGGACCACATAAATGGGTTGTGGTGAGACATACATGTAATCCCAGGACTTGGAAGGTGGAGGCAAGTAGATGAGAAAGAAGTTCACGGGGATCCTCAGCTACATGGCCAGTGAGGCTAACCCGAGAGATACATGCAAGCCTCTCTCTTTCCAAAACAAACAAACAAAAATCTGTGAGGACCAAAGACAGAGGCAATTCTAAGAATAACCTACAATTAAGGAATGGGTAAAGAGACAAGGACTTGCAGAGGAGAAAAATATTGCTCAGTGCTCTTTCCATCCTATTTCCCACACACCACAGCCTCTTAAAGACAAGAGCTGGTCAGGAAGGACAGACTCAGGAAGGATGTGGTAATGTGAGGGCAGTGGATTGGAGGAGGCAGAGTGGTTAAAAATCCTCCCATTTTGAGTGCTTTATCGACCAGGTGTTATGCGGAGATAACCAAGGATGAGCTAAGAAACCAATCTCACTCAGAAGTGCAGCTATATTTCTAACTTGTATAAAAGTATGTTTCATTTTTAAGAGTTTTAATGTACCACTCAAAATAGCTAAAACTTGCTGTTCCTGGCATCCATCCATTAACTCTAACTCTCTTACCACCTGGTGTGTTGTCTCCTGCCCCTCTGAGACTTAGACAAATTTCCAGGAATGAATTGAAAACTAGCATCAAGTTCAACATCTTTCTTCTTGACTTTTGTGGGATACCACCAAGCTAAATTACTGCTATGGGAATCACTATAAACCCAAGACTCCCTTTTTTATCTTAAGCAGTCACTTTCATCCAGAACTTAATTTTCCCATGTATGAAAAAAATTTATAACATTAAAAATCATTTTATTACACTGAGGGAGCAGGCCATTCATTTAGTTGAAAAGTCATTTAGAGAGTACTTTTTACTATTACTACTATTTATAGGACCACCTAATTTGTTCTTCAATGACTTGTTTAGCATCTAACTGTGGCAGGCACTGGGAAAAGGTAATAAAAGGCAAGCTCACATTCTAATAGTGAATACATGCAATAAAACAGATGGACTATTAGTAAAACAAAGTGGTACATTCTTTAGCAAAAAGAAAATTTGATCTTAGAGTAGAATGCTGAGGGAGGGCTTTATATTAGATGGAATATTTAAGAAACACTGTGAGGTAAAATTTGATGTGAGACCTAAACTTTATCAAAAGGAGTTCACTGTACAAAGATTGGTGTGGTAAGACAAGTCTGGATGGAAAAGAACTGCAAATAATGAGGCATCATGGTATTAAAAAACTAAAACCAATGTAAAATAATTGTTTTAAAAATGGACTCAACCTCTACCTAACCTTACTAATTCAAAAGACCAAATCATAAAATGCATAGAATAGAGGGACATAAACATTTGTGACATTGAATTAGTCAGTATGATTTAAATATGGCACCAAAGGCATAAGCAACAGAATAAAAAACAAGTTAGAATCCAGCAAATTTAAGTCCTTTTGAATATCAAAGGATACTATCAGAAGAGGGAAGAAGACATGCACCACAAAATGAGGAAAATCCTTGCAAATCAATGGATGTGATAAGGGCCTGGTACAGAGAGTACATAAACAACAGAAATGCAACCAAAGGGAAACTTTGAAATGGAGAAAGAATCTGAGTAGATATTTTGTCAAATATAGTATGTTCAAAAATATTCAAAAAATTTAGTCACTTGGATAGCATAGATAGATCTGTTCTCTCACAGGCATGATTGTGTAATAGGTAAAGCTTCTTCAGGGATAAAGAAAACATTCTAACAGAAGCTAATGGCAGTGGTTTTTCAGTTCTGTAGGAAGGGTAAAATCCAATTGGACAAGTGGACTATATCCTGTGTGTATCATGTCTCAGTGATATTCTGTGGATTGTAAACATTGAAAGAGAAAGGGAGGGAAGGATGTCACCCTCCTAAAGTCACATGAAGTTCTGAATCTCATAATGATGCCCTTTCACTGAACAGCTAAATGTCTTCTTTGGTTTCTTTGAGCTAGGAACAGCTCTTTGTTTGCCCTTTAGAAACTGACTCTTCATCCGGTTCCCTCAGTCATTGGATGGGGTTTCTAGCATGACAATTAGGGTGTTTGGCCATCCTATCACCAGAGTAGGTCAGTTCGGGTTGTCTCTCGACCATTGCCAGCAGTCTATTGTGGGGGCACCTTTGTGGATTTCTGTGGGCCTCTCTAGCACTTTGCTTCTTCCTATTCTCATGTGGTCTTCATTTACCATGGTCTCCTATTCCTTGTTCTCCCTCTCTGTTCTTGATCCAGCTGGGATTTCCTGCTCCCCCAAGCTCTCTTTCCCTCGACCCTCGCCCTTCATTACCCCCACACACGTCCAGGGTGTTCATGTAGATCTCATCCATTTCTCCATCATTTGGGCGATCCCCATGTCTTTCTTGGGGTTCTGTTTTCCAGGTAGCCTCCCTGGTGTTGTGAGAGATCCACGGCCAGGACCCGGGTGGAGCTCCGGGAGTCCAATTGGCGAGAAAGAGGAGGATTTATATGAGCGAGAATTGTTGAGACCAAGGTTGGATAAAGCACAGGGACAAATAGCCAAACGAATGGAAACACATGAACTATGAACCAATGGCTGAGGGGCCCCCAACTGGATCAGACCCTCTGAATAGGTGAGACAGTTGATTGGCTTGATCTGTTTGGGAGGCATCCAGGCAGTGGGACCGGGTCCTGTGCTCATTGCATGAGTTGACTGTTTGAAACCTGGGGCTTATGCAGGGACACTTGGCTCAGCCTGGGAGGAGGGGACTGGACCTGCCTGGACTGAGTCTATCAGGTTGATCTCAATCCTCAGGGGAGTCTTTGCCCTGGAGAAGATGGGAATGGGGAGTGGGCTGGGGGGAAGGGGAGGGAGGCAGGAGGGGGGAGAACAAGGGAATCCGTGGCTGATGTGTAGAATTAAATTATATTGTAAAATAAAATAAATTTTAAAAAAATCAAAAAAAAGAAACTGACTCTTCAAAATCAAAGAGCAGAGAACCACAGCAACTCTGGGATAAGGAGAATATTTATTGCTACAGAGAAAGAAGGTGTGGAGTTGTATAGGTAGAGAGATGGAGAGAGTGGAAACTGATCAGAATGTATTATCTGGAAATTTTTTTTTTTTTTTGGTTTTTCGAGACAGGGTTTCTCTGTGTAGCTTTGCGCCTTTCCTGGAACTCACTTGGTAGCCCAGGCTGGCCTCGAACTCACAGAGATCCGCCTGGCTCTGCCTCCCGAGTCCTGGGATTAAAGGCGTGCGCCACCACCGCCACCACCACCACCACCACCACCACCACCACCACCACCACCACCCGGCTATCTGGAAATTTTTATTTAAAATTTTTCATAAAAAAATAAACGCAGGTAGTAGGGACTACTACCTTCCGTAGTCATATGTAGGATAAGAATGTCTTCCATAGTCCTGACTACAACTTTTCCTGATACACAAAAGTTCTCCAAAAAGTAATGGAAACAGTGTACAATGGAGAGAAAATGTCTACACCAAATAGCATGGAGGTTTAATGGCTCCCTGTATCACATTAAAAGCCCTCTGTGCTCAGACTGTGATCCAAGCATTGCCTTGGCTAACATTAATACCTACATGTATTAAATGCTTAGTGTGAGCAAGGCATTATGTTAAGTGAGTATGCATCAGTTATCTTATTTGATTTCTATAACACTCCAGTGAGAACTTTTGCTCATTTTTCTAGCCAGTTATACATCTGCACAAACTGTTGCAAAATTACCCTAAAGTCTTAACTAAGATTTCTGACAAGAAGAACCAGTATCTAAGTTCCATGTATTTAAAACTTCTTGATGCCACAGAATACTAGCTTGTCCCTTCTGACCCAGAGGAGTGCTCTTTATAGAGATAGAAAAAAGAGCACTGAAATTTTGTGAGTTCAAAGTATGCATGGAAAGTCTTTATCTGCTACATTTGGTAGACTAAATGGTCATTTGCTTTATCCTTAGAGCTAATCAGGGTATCAGAAACATGTTCTGTGAACAATTTCATTAGACCACTTCTCTGAGTCAGATGAAGTCCTTGAAAGGACAGGGTAAGAATGAATTTCTCAGCACAGTTCCAGATTTAGTTGCTTCCCTCACTGTGGAAAAGATCATTACTCTAAGACTGCCTCCTAAGTGTGTCACTAGTGTTCATAGCTAACAAGTACAAGTCAAGTATTTTGATGACAGGCCAATTTTATGAAGTTATTTTCTCAATTGAGGTTCCCTGCTTCAGATGACGCTAGCTTATGTCAAGCTGATGAAAAGAAGGAAGGAAGGGAGGAAGGGAGGGAGGGAGGGAGGGAGGAGGAAGGAAGGGAGAGAGGGAGAGAGAAAGAAAGAGAAAATAGGTAGCAGAGTAGTTTTCCACACTGTAAAGCTAACTCACATTGTTACATGAATCTGAAACTCCATGCACAGTAAAGGATAGCTACTGCCTTTCTCCCCATCCTTGCTTCAGGCAACACCCACTATGACTCAGCTTTCTCTTTCTAAGAGTTTGACCATTATATGAAAGTAGAGTCATGAAGGATTTGCTGTTTTGTGACTGAATCATCTTACGTCATTTTACCTCTTTGGGATATATTTCCAGAAGTAGGGTTACTGAATCATACAGTAGATTTTGAAACAGTCTCAATATGTATTTCAGGTCTGCACTGAATCTTCAATCCGTTTGCTTCTCCATTCTAAATATTAGAACATCAGAATGTTTTCCATAGTGCTGGTGTTGTTCACAGTTCCAGTAACAGTGCACAGTGGTTGCAATGATTCTTCATTTTTTTCAAAACTGTTCTTGCTAGACTTCTAATACCATGTTGAATAATGATGATGAGAATTATCATCTTTTTCCTATTCTTTATACTTTGAGGAAAACTTTCATCATGTCAGCGAATATGATGTTAGTATAGGTTTTTCATTTGTGACCTTTATTGTGTTGAACAGTTTCTATCTATTCCCAGCTCGAGTGGCTTAATCACAAAAGAATATTGAATCTTATCAAATGCTTTGTCTGTATTACTTAAGATGATCATGTGTTTCTGCCATTGATTGTGTTAATGTGGTGTATTACATAGATTGAATTTTTTTATATATTTAATTATCCTTGCTTTCTCTAAAATAAATTTCACTTGGTCATGAGGTATGAATCTTTTTATGTTCTTTGTGTTCAGTTTGCTGATATCTCATTAAGGATTCTTATATAGTAATTAATTAGGGATATTTTTAAAGTATTTTTCATTATTGAACCATTCTCCATTTTTATTACTCAGTTCAGATTTCTTATTTCTTTGAGTCACTTGTGGTGAATTGCACATTTCTTGGAAATCATCCATTTCGTTGAACTTATGAAATGGGGGGGGTAAACAATTGTTTGTGGTGTTCTATTCTATCCCCATTGTAGTTCTTCGTATCACTTGTCTCTGATATTGCTTACCACCAAAAACTAAGCTGTGTGGAGGGAACTCCTAATTCCTCCAGTCGCCTTCTCATCTTTGGCCACTACTGTCCTGTAACTTTCATATTCTGAGTCAGTTTTACTCAAGACCAGTAGAGATTTTTTTTAAATTATTTCTTATGAAGCTAAACACAATAAAGAAAAGTATAAAATGAGGATTCGTTAAATCTATAAGCAACTTCTCTGTAAGTTGCTCCTTCTCAACGAACATTATTCTCTTTCTTCATAGGGCACTTTATTGCACATGTTTAAGTGCATAGGTCCCAAGCCTGTAATTGGGTCTTTTACCAAGTGCCACATTTCAAAGTAATGTCTGGAATGCTGATCCCTGTTTGCAACAAGAATATGTTTGCCTTCCTTTTCCCTACAGTGGAGTGAGAATGGTGTTTTTGTGTCTAAGCCTTTCCCAGTCCTGGACTGGACAGGCAGGGGAGTGGTTTCCTGACCAAATATAGACTAAGAGTACAGCCACTCATTGTCCTGAAGATGGGTATATTTAGAGAGGTCAGGAGGCCTGAGGTAAACCACGAGGAAGTATAGAGCAAAGTGGGCCACAAAGATACCACCACCATCTTAGGTTGCTTTCTGTTGCTGTGATAAACATTAGGACCAAAAAGCAACATGGGGAGGAAAGGGTTCATTTCATCATAGCCCATCATTAAGAGAAACTAAGGCAGCCACTGAAGACAGGAACCCGGAGAGAACTGAAACAGAAACATGGAGGAACACTGCTTACTCATATGTTTCCTCTAGCTTGCTCAATTACTTTTCTTATATAGTTCCGGTCTCCATGCATAGGTATGGCACCACCCACAGTGGGTTGGTCCTCCTACACCAATTAAGGAAACGCCCACATGCCCACATGCCAATCTGATAAAAGTAATTTTCCAATTGATGGTCCCTCTTTCCAGGTGACTATAGTTTTTATCAACTCAGGAAAAACTAACCATCACAAGTACATAGCATGGATAACAACAACTGACCTCCAGTATCAAAGGAGAAAAAAAGCAAAGGTATTTTTATCAACCTGAGTCCAAAGTCAAGATGAGGTGAGCCAACCAGGGTCCTCCTGTACTTCCTATTAACTCCTCCTGCAACATCCCCATCCTTGCATTGCACAAGCAGCTTCCAACCATACCCCAGTTCATCATGCCCTTGTTTCCATCTCTCTTCTACCTTCCTTCCCCAAACCAATGCCTTTCTGTTGTCACAAAGTTGTCCTTCCAGGCATCCTCCTCCCAAAAGAAAATCACAATAAAGGTAAAAAGAACCATTTAAATGTGTTTTGATGAAGAAAGCTTCTCCCAAAGGTCAGACTCATTCATTTATACCAAGAAAGGGAGAAGACCAACACTGTTTTTTCCTTTATTACCAGCTACGTGAGAAACTCAGTCACAAGAAAAAAGACAAGGACCAAAATTTTAGTCTCAAGTTACATTGTAAACAGTGAGCTATAACAGACAATGACTTCTAGGAAGTGGGTGACTGTGTGGACAGCAAGTTTTATATTATCTGGTAAACAATGACTGAAAGAAAAGCAATGTATGAGGAGATGTGATAAGCCAGGGGCATGGCACTTCACGATGCTATGGAAGCTAAGTCTCTTCATCTGATAAACATGTCCACTTGTATCCCCATGCTACTTAGCCAGATGCAGTTCTCACTGGGTTCCCCACTGAATAAATCAGCATCTCCCTATAAATGCAAATGTTCAGGTTGGATTGGCTTCATGCCTGTCACTCTTTGAGAGAAGTAAGTCTAATAATAGAGTTTTGTGTAAATGTAGAGAGCAGGATGACATCAAATAATCATGAGGCATCCTGGTGATTAAAGAGCTAATTGTGTTGAAGGTCATCCGTCCTGAGCTTGGCTAGAAAACATCAAAATGTGGATTATTACCCAAAGCGACAGCTGTTTCTTCAGAGCTTCCACTTAGCTCAGAACGAGATGACAATCACATTATTGACTCACAGATGGAGTATGCCTTTAATTACCACTTGCATCAGCTTTTCTTCATGTTTTCTGGAATGTCGGTGGATCCTTGATGTATATAATCTAATTTTGCCTTCTTTGTGGGATTCCCAAATGTCTAGTATCCAAAGAACATTCATTTCTGTTCCAAACCATTTCTATAAAACTTGGTGTTTGTTATGCCCACATCATGAGCCCCCCAGAGATCACCAGGAGTCTGAGTTTGTATGTAAAAGCAAAGAGCCCTTATTTCAAGCTTAAGTTTGGGCTTCCTGTCCATTCCGACACAGCAGTTGAATCAGGGAGAGCATTGAGCTCAGTTATGGCAGGGGTTTTAAGGAGTAAAGGATGGGGGTGCAGGGGAATTCCAGATTCAGATGGGGCTTGAACTCCTGATTTGGCAGGAGTGAGGTAACAGAAGTCTTGTCAAATGGGGTTTGGTACTGTCATTGCTGCAAGAAAATTGGCAACCTATGTACAAGTGATGTAAGCTATCCTTTATGTCTTGGAGCATCTAGTACTTGTTTGTCTCAATTCTGATTGGTTCCCCACAGGGTACAGTTTGTGGCTTTTCCTGGTTATTGTAATGGTGAGGCCTAGTCCCAGTGGTGTTAGTCTGCAGCCTGTTATGGCTGCACGAAATGTTAAGTTAGGCTCAGATTAAACATAGTAGTACAGGACTGATTGAAGTGGTTGGTTAGTCCCTTGTGTCCCCCCTTGTCCTTTTGCCATTTGGTTTTGTTTGTTTCCTTTAACCAAGAGTGGGGAATCCCCAGTGCTTCCCTTGGCTTCTAAGGCTTAGAAGGAGAGAAAGAATGCTCCCAGTAAAAAAGCCATGTCATCAAAACAAACTATTGTTAAACTTGCCACAAGATAAACAGGAAAGAAAAACATCTGGGGTAGATTTCAGTGTGTGAGCCTCGTTCACGTTATCTTTTTAGGGAGTGCTGGCTGGGTGGATGTTGTTGTTTATGTTCAGTTACTTTCTTTCGTTTCCTTTTTGTAGTGAGAGGAAGCTTTTAATCTTTTAATAGAAAATACCCACTTTGACATTGCCTGAGCAGGCATTCAGGACAATCACAAAGGTCAAGAGACTTCCTCGCTATTGCTGGATACTGACCCTGACCTAGGGCTAGCTACTGGATATTCTAGGGCTTTCTTTGTTTTGTTTTGTAAGGTGCAAAGGTGGAGTTTGTTAAGACTAAAGTTCTTTAAATAACATTGCATTGATTCCTAGAGAATGTCATATGATGTATTTTGGTAGTATCCATCCCTGGTCCCTCAGTTCTTCCCAGATCTACTTCTGCCTCCCTCCCCACCCAAATTCTTATCTTCTCCTTTCTTAAATCTCAAGGAGGCCAATTTATACAGCCCAAATACTCTTGGGTGTGGAGCCATTCCCTGAAGTGTTATCAACTGTGAGAGATCACACCCTTAAAGAAAACTGGCTCTCCCTCTCCCAGCAGCCAGCATTATCAGTAGTCCCTCAGCTAGGGGTAGGAAGTCATGCCCACTGCCTCCTCCCTGTCTACGTGCTGGGATCTTGTTTTGCTGAAGCTTAAACACATGGGAAGAGACTGTGACAACATGCACAGAGCTGTACAAAAAGAAACCAGACCAAATCTGAGCACAGAGCTTGACTAGAAAACATCAAAATGTGAATTGTTACCCAAAGCAACAGCTGTTTCTTCAGAGCTTCCACTTAGCTCAGAATAAGATGACAATCACATTCTTGACTCACAGATGGAGTATGCCTTCAATCGCCACTTGCGTCAGCTTTTCTTCATGTTTTCTGGAAGGTCAGTGGCTCCTTGATATATAGAATCTGATTTTGTACTCTTTGTGGGATTCCCAAATGTCTAGTATCCAAAGGAAATTCATTTATATTCCAAATAATCTCAATGAAATTGTTTAAGCTTCCACAGATTCAGTTGTAATACGTATTTAAACCCTAGCATTAAAAGAAGAGGAGAGAATTATATAAGCAAAGTAGTATGTGACCTAGAGTGGGGGCACAGGCCTCTTGGGAATTGATTAACAGGGAAGATGCACATAAAAGTAATAGAGACTGTGACAGCATGCATAAGATCTTCACAAGCGTAAACCAGACCAAATGTGAGCACAGAGGAAATGAAGTGAACGGAAAGTCCCATGTGCAGCTAACAAACTATTTGCAATTGATAGCTGCTATGAGAGTGAATATCAGGTTTTTCCTCAGTGGAGTGACACTGGGTATATCAACCACATTCTAGGGCAGGTTTCATGCTCAGATGTAGCTGGCCAACACAAACAAGACTCCATGTTGTGTGTGTGTGTGTATGTATGTGTGTGTGTCTGTCTCTGTGTGTGTGTGTGTGTGTGTGTATTTGTGTGTTTCTGTCTGTCTGTCTCTGTGTCTTTATGTGGTTTTTTTGTTTTGTTTGTATTTTTATTGTTGTTTTGGGTTTGGGTTAAGGTGTTTTTTTCTTTCTTTTTTTTTTAGAAAGAGAAAAAAACATGAAGTTGAATAGGTAGGGAAGGAAGTAACGATCTGTTAGTGGTTGGGAGAAGGGAACGAATAAAATAAAAACATATGAAATTCTCAAAAATAAATAAAAACATTTAAAAGGTATGAATTACCATCAATGGACTTCAGATAGGAATTTGTCTATCCTGGAAGGTCACCTGTCTCTTAACTCCTTCCATCTTCTTAACTGATATTTCCCATGATCTTTCAACCACACAAACAGAAGATAGTGCTCTCAACCAACTCCCCAGATTTCACTGTGAGGAACACTAAAGCTCTAAGCTTTTCTGGTAAATGTCCTGGTATAGCACACACACACACACACACAAAAAAAAAACAACTAGTGACCTTCACATACATTTCCTAGAATCAATAGTTTTGGTTTGTGGTTGCCATGGTTTTTTTTCTAGTTTTAAAATTTTTTCCTTCAGATTAAAAGAGTTTCTTTTGTTCCATTAGCAATACTTGGTGTAATTGTGCAAGGTGAAGCCCTGTAGGATCTAGAAACTTGAACTTGAAAGGTTTTCCCACAGGTGTCTGCTTTCTCTTTAATCTTCAAGGAACTTCACTCTACTTCCTGGTTCAGCTCTTCAGGGAAGATATGGTAGCTTTGTAATTTTTGGTATGAATAGTGGAGAGAACTGAATTTACTAGGTTCCCTTTCTATTCATTTTTTGCCCATTTTTGGTAGAGAAGTGGATGTCATACCTTGAAATCAGAGCAATACTCAGGACTTACCTAGAATGGGTGTGCAGCATGTGTTTCTGGTGCTTCCATTTGGACTACTATATATTCTTGAGCCTTAAATATTTTGCCTTGAACATTGTACTTTCACTTAACCTTAGCCTTAAGTTTAGCCAATGAGCCTTCTAAAGATGAAAGGTATCCTCCCTGGAAGATGTCTGAATCTGGACTTTTTTCTCTTTTATTACATTTTCTTCATTCTGTGTAGTACATGGATATATACCCATACACATACACCATGCCCTGTGTATATGTCCAAGGATAGCTTGCAGGAATTACTTCTCTCTTTCTAACATGTAGGTCCTGAAGATCAAGACTTCATGGCAAAAGCCTTTACCCTCTGAGCCATTCCACCAGTTCAAGCTGGACTACAATTCTTTCTTCCTTCCTTCCTTCCTTCCTTCCTTCCTTCCTTCCTTCCTTTCTTTCTTTCTTTCTTTCTTTTTTCTCTTTCTTTTCCATCTCTCTCTCCTTTCCTCCCTCCCTCCCTTGCTTTCTGAGACATGGTCTCTCCATTATTTATTATTGTTTTGCATGATGGGGGAAGCACATGATACATGGCACATATGTAGTAGTTAGACGGCAATTGTGTGGAGTCAGTTCTCTACTTCCATTTTTAGGTGGGTTTTGGAAATTGAACACAGTTTGTCAGGTGGAAAGTGCTTTGAACTACTGAGCCTCCTTGCCAATCCAATTTTGGCTTTTTAAGTGGCTGGTGTCCAGACCTTTGGCTGCCCTCTTTTTCATAACCTCACAAAAATATTCCTAACAGATTGCCCCGGCCTTACTCCCTTACCCACTTAAGCCATAAAGTCTTAGTTTAAATGTCCTAGCACTTCACAAAGCCATCATGGCCTTCAAGTACCAACCCACAGAGGTAATCTTTTTTTTTTTTTTTTTTGGTTTTTCGAGACAGGGTTTCTCTGTGTAGTTTTGGTGCCTTTCCTGGAACTCACTTGGTAGCCCAGGCTGGCCTCGAACTCACAGAGATCCACCTGGCTCTGCCTCCCGAGTGCTGGGATTAAAGGCGTGCGCCACCACCGCCCGGCCACAGAGGTAATCTTTTTAAACTTGTGTTTCGCCAGCAAGAATGCGGTCATGTGATTGGCCAAAATGAATGAAAATATTGATTGTCATGAAAGTATCTTTTTCACCGATTTCCACCTATTGTGTTATTTAATCAGAAGTGCATTGTTATCCCTGTGACCACCTTTCTGTTTCTAGACAGTTCTCACCTCTGGACAAACATGTGGCTTAGCATATTCAAGCCCTGGACAGTATATAAAGAGCCATGGCTATAGCTTATCTGTCAAATCCTAAGATGAGGCATATATGAAGCTTGGGTTGCAGTGAGACTTTTTGGAGACCAAAGTTACTCTCAAATACAAAGAAATTTAGCAACATTTTGTACTGTCTCTCACTGCATGTCCATTAGCCCCAAAATCTCAAAATAAGCTCCTCTCTTCTGTGTTAAAAGACAGAAGGTCAGATTCCTTGTCCTAAACACAGAGGGAAATGGTCCTGAGAGGACCTGACTGGAAAGAAAACTTCTGTCTAGTTGCTAGGGAAATGATGAGCTTCAAGATGCTGGCATACTACAGTATGAATAAGTTCCCTCAGGAGACTTGACTCCATAAACAGTGTAGGAAGAGCAAACAGATATAAAATGGAGGCAGTTAGGAAGCAAACAGAACACATGTGACATGAAAAGATAAAGGAGCCTCCTAGAGGTAGAAGAAAACAAGAAGGGTCAGAGAGATGGGGAAACAAGTGGAGAGTCAACCAAAAAATGCCATAATGAAACCTAATACTTTATATGCTAATTAAAACAACTTTCACAAAAGAAGTTCCTAGTCTCTGAAGGTTCTAAGGTGGCATGTCACAGAAGATCCTTGCATACTCATTTTTATTGCAACACTAGTCACAGTATCCAACTTACATTCTAGATGTTTGTCAGCAGATGAGTGGATAAAGAAAATGTGCTGCATATACACAATGGAGCTTTATTCAGCCATAAAGAAGAATGAAATGATTCCATTTCCTGGAGATAGATACAATTAGTGATCATCATTTTAAGAGAAATAAGCTAAACTCAGAAAGGTAAATATTTTTCTCTCATTTGTAGATCTTAACATTTTATAGACAAATAAAACAATATATGTACTATATATATGATATATAACATACATGACTATAAGATGAAGTGCTAAATGGTCTTATTAATAAAAAAAAAAACCTGGAGCCAGATATTGGGGTGAAAGCCGAGAGATCAGAGGAATAGAACAAACCACAGCCACAAGTTCTTACCCTAGGGAATCCTCAGCTCAAGAGAGAGACCTACTTCCTGTATACTCATGCCTATATCCTTTCTATCCCTATCATCTCACTTCCTTTTTCCACCAATCTACATCACTTCCTCTTTCTGCTAAGCTCTATCACTTCCTGCCTGTCTGTACAGACCTCCAGACCTCTATGGTTAACTAGCACTGACAATAAAGGTGTTCTGTTCTCAGTGTGGCCTTGAACTCACAGAGAGCTGAATGGATCTCTGCCTCTCAAATGCTAGGATTAGGGGCCTTTGCTACCACTTCCTGACCTTTATGTTTACTATAATGGCTGGTTTTTTCCTCTGATCCTCAGATAAGATTTATTGGGATGCACAAATAAAATACCACCTCATGTGACATTATCATCACATATATGCATTAATGTGACGTGAAACAGGAAAGAGACTAGAGGGAAGAAAAATACTAGCAAAAGAGAGGAAGAGGAAGGAGGAGAAAATGAAAATAGAAAAGAGGATATGTTGTAGGAAGATTTCCTGTGTCCTTGCCTTCGGGCAGTCAGGACAAATCTCTCCCACTTGCGTCCCCCAAGTAAACACACAGAAGCTTATATTAATTGTAACTGCATGGCCATGGCTCAAGCTAAAATATTTTCTTTAATTTTACAAAATTCAAATAGACAAGATATTATAACCATAATTCTTGATTGATATATGTAATTTTACTAGGTTAAAGTTAAAACCTTCCTTTTATTTAGAAAAAAAGGGAAAAGTGATGGGGGAATGTCTTTCTGTATGCTGTGAAAATGTGTTGCTCTGGTTAGTTGATAAATAAAGCCGTTTGACCCATGGCAGGGCAGCTTAGAGGCAGGAGGGAAATTCAAAGAGAGAGACAGGAAGAAGGCAGGGAGAGACGCCAGTGAGCCACCCAAGGAACAACATGTAATGGGACACAGGTAAAGCCATGGAACATGTGGCAATACATAGATTAATAGTTATGGGCTAATTTAAGATATAAGAGCTAGCTAGCAAAATGCTTGAGCCATAGCCATGCAGTTATAATTAATATAAGCCTCTGTGTGTTTACTTGGGGGATGCAAGTGGGAGAGATTTGTCCCTGACCACCGGCAGGCCAGGACACAGGAAATCTTCCAACTACAAGGGTAAACATGGTGAAAAATAGATGATAAACTTGACAGAAATTGTCTTTATGAATGCCAGCATTATGTACAATGAATATACATCAATGAAGAAGTAGAAAAAGAATATCCCTTTGCAATGAACTACAAAAGACACAGAGACTCCATTTTCACATGCGATGGTCTCATCACTGACTTCATAGCTTACACTTAAATAGTTTAATCTGAAAGTACTGCTTTCCTGAATTGTGAATCAAAGCAATAAAGGTATTGACCAGAAGCTCACCTCTTCAGAACGCTGCTTGCATTTCGGAATGCTGGTCAGAAAACTGTGAGTTCTTTGCCTCATCAGTTTCTTGACAATAGTTCTAATACCCTATGCTTCTGACAAGCCTACTACTGAGTTCCAGAAGTCACTTGAGCTGTAAGATTTCTTCTTATGTCCTAGAATTACATATAAGAATGGTGGCCTTCAGAAATGATTGTCTAACAATAAAAAGGTTTTATTGGTCTTTAAAATTTTTATTAAAATAATTGACTTCTCTTTTCTTTTATGTAAATAATAGTCTCTATATTATATGATTAAAACATTGAACTTAGGTGGATCTTGGAGATCAAAAAAAAAA
>CABHPH010114003.1:0-24301 GCA_902168325.1 Peromyscus nudipes
TAAGTAGGCACTGTGAAAGCAAATCTTTCTCTGTCTTTTTCTTGTAAGGGTATTGAAAAGAAACAGTCTTTTAAATCAATAACTATGAGAGGCCATCCTTTTGGTAACAGAGTAGGCAAAGGAATTCCAGATTGTAGAGAGCCCATTGGCTGAATTACTTTGTTAATTGCTCTAAGGTCTGTTACCATTCTCCATTTACCAGATTTCTTTTTAATAACAAATACAGGAGAATTCCAAGGGCTGGTTGATTCTTCAATATGCTGAGCCTTTAACTGCTCTTCTACCAGCTCTTCTAAAGCCTGGAGTTTCTCTGTTGTTAAAGGCCATTGCTGAACCCATACAGGCTTGTCTGTTAACCATTTTAAAGGTAGAGCTGTTGGTGTCTTTGGGAGATCATCAGTTGTTGTGCCTTGTTCTTGTATAATATGGATGGCTGGTGACCACTCAGAATAATGCCTTCTAATATTTCTCTCAGAAGCATGTGCTAGTTTAGTATTCGTTTCTGAGACTGGAGGGATGTTAATCTGAGTATTCCATTGTTGCAACAGGTCTCGACCCCACAGGTTCATAGCTATGTTGGCCACATATGGCTTTAATTTACCTCTCTGTCCTTCTGGGCCTATACATTCAAGCCATCTTGCACTCTGTTTTACTTGAAATAATGTCCCAATTCCTAACAGTTGAATGTTTACCTCCTGAAGAGGCCAAGTTGGATGCCAAAATTCTGGTGCAATTATAGTAACGTCCGCACCTGTGTCTACCAAACCAGACAACAAAACACCATTAATTTTTATCGTTAATTTTGGTCTTTGTTCATTAATAGAAGTTTGCCAAAAAATTTTCTTTATGTTTTTTCCTGAATTTTCTATTCTCTCTGTTCCATCATCCTGACCAGCTTGATTTATTTCGATAGGCATTTGGTTATTTAATCACTCTGAGCAGGGATTTCCTCTACGACTGCAGGACAGGTTTGAACTGGATTTGCTGTGGGGGCCTCCAAGAGGCCCCTCTGGGAGTTTCCCGAAGACTGAGGCAGAGGATTACCTTGTCTGTCCCTTGTTGATCTACATTCATTGGTCCAGTGTTTTCCCTTACCACATCTTCTGCATACTCCTGAAGGAAGGGGCATTCTGTTACCATTGTTCCTTGAAGAAACATTGTTCCTAGGAATGACCTGTTTACAGTCCCTTTTCAAATGTCCTTGCTTTCCACATCCAAAACATCTAACATTCCTCAAACCTTTTGAAATTGCTTCTCCTACCCACATATCATCATGCTCATGAGCCTCCACATTAACTGTGTCTCTAATCCAAACTTCCAAGGGTGCAGATCTTGCCTTTAATGGCCTGATTATTCTTTTGCATGCTGCATTCGCGTTCTCAAAGGCCAAAGATTCAATTATTATCCGACTAGCTTCTGAATCGGTGACCATTCTCTTTACTGCTGAAGCCAGTCTTTGTAAAAAATCTGTGAAAGATTCTTTTGGGCCTTGTGTAACTTTTGTAAATGACTCAGCTTTTTTTCCTGGTTCCTCAACTCTGTCCCATGCATTCAAGGCTGCCATTCGACACAGAATTAAGGTTTGGATATCATATAGACATTGTGTTTGTAATGAAGCATATTGGCCTTCTCCAATAAGCTGATCCTGGCAGACTTGTATTCCTTTATCCCTCCATTGTTTTTCTATGTTTTTAGCTTCATCCTTGAAATAAATGTGCCACTGAATTTTCTGACTTGGCTCTAGAACAGCCTGTGTCAGGTCCTGCCAGTCCTGTGGTGTAATCCTATTATATGTCGACCAAGAGTTTAACATTTGCTTTACGTATGGGGAATGCATGCCATAAGATACTATTGCCTCCTTAAACCTTCGTAAATCCATCATGTCAATTGGGGCCCAATTATTTTGTGTAGTCATTTGATCAGGCGACTGCTGTACGGTTACCGGATAAATTAAGGGTGACTGTGTGAAAACAGGCTTTCTCTCTGGAACCTTATGATCCACAACTTCACTCTTAATTTCTTCTGTCTGAGTTTTTTCAGGTTTAACAAGTTTTTCTAAAGCTGTCATCCTGGCACTTAAATTGACTATCTTTTTAAATAGTAAAATGAGTATAAACATAGTAACAAACTGCATAATCCGATCAATATCAATCATCCCATACAGTTGTTCCATTGTCAGGCTGCCTAAAATTGCAAACAAAGCCCAATTTTCTTCCAATGTACACAGAAAACCCATTTTTTTTAATGTGGAAAAAATTTCTCTTTTAAATAATTTCTTTTAAAATATCTGATATGTTAATTGACTTACCAAATCCACGCAGAACAGTAGAAATCCGAGGGAATTTCAAAACAGCCACCTAGTGTCCAAAGTGAATCGAGAAAGAGAGAGAAAGAGAGAGAAAGAGCAAGAGCAAGAAAGCGAGCTACCAAAAGCTTAAATCCAGCCATGTGTTGCGGCTTGAGCGGAGTCAAGCCTGGGCTAAACTGCCTTAAACTCCGACCACGTGCATTGGATTTACAGGCAGGTATCCTGTTCGGCAGGGCAGACCCGAGTTGTTTGTAGCACCGGCTTTAAGTTAACTGCTTGGGGCTACGGTCAGTCCGGCCTGAACCCGGGAGCCGGCCGGCCTGGCCTAGGGAGCCCGCTGCCCGGGCGGGAAACCGGACCCGCCGCGACCCGCCGCAAGTCAAACGGTTTCTTATGGATTCTTGTCACATTGGGCGCCAAATGTAGATGTAACCAACCGCCTTATTAAATAATAAACACAAAGCCAATGTAAGGATGAAAGCCCAAAGAGGTCAGAGCTAAGAGTCTTACCCGCTTTTCCGCCAGCTAGCTTCTCCCACCAAGAGACCTCTCCGAAAAGGAACTACTTCCTGTGCGTTCATTTTTAAATAAGAGTCTGTTCTGCCTTCTCATTGGTTGTAAACCCAACTACGTGACTGCCTCATTACTGCCTCTCTGTATAGACCTCCAGGTTTTCTATGGTTGGTATTGAGATTAAGGGCGTGTGTCTCCAATGTTGGCTGTATCCTTGAACACACAGAGATCTACCTAGTTCTACTTACCAAGTGCTGGGATTAAAGGCGTGGACCACCACCGCCCTGGCTTTTGCTATGGCTTGCTAATAGCTCTGACCCCTAGGCAACTTTATTTATTAACATACAAACAAAATCACATTTCAGTACAAATAGAATACCACTATAGAGGTTAGTTGTGGTTTGTTCTGTCTCTCTGACCTTCCAGTGTTCACCCCAATACCTGGCCCGGGTTTGTTTTATTAATAAGAACTTTTAAGACTCATGCTACAATATAGTCAACTTTTAATCAAAAGACCAAAGGAAACTCAGCCAGGAAAGGTGTGATCTAATCAACATTACCCAGCTCACTATGATTCTATGTATATACAAATTAAATAAACACAGGCTTCACAATTTGCACAAAATTAACTCAAAGTGACCTTAAAGTATTATGTTTCTGGCCTTCCAGCTTCTGATATTTCTTCCAGAAAGGCTCCTTGCTATAGAGCTCTCTCTGCAAATGGAAGTGACCTCCTGCCGATCACTGCACACTAGGCAGTGATATTACACACACCATAGCTGCCGCTGCCAGTGGGGGACCATCCTCCAGGCAGCACCAGGGTATGCAAAAAAAAAAAATCCACAAATGTGGCAGGAACTAAACTTTTCTGTCTAAGGGATAGGAAACTAAAGAAACACATACTTTCTGACGGTATCTTTTTCTTTTACTTCATTTTGAAAAAACCCTCTCTCTGAAAATCTCTGTCTCCACACAGCTGCATAACTTTCCACACAGTTACATCCTCCACACATTCTTCATACTTTTTCTTTACACATCTCTACATCTCTCTCTACAGAGTTACATTCTCCACACCGCAATATACTTCTTCTACATAGCTATACATCTATCTCATCTATACAGCTCTCCCACCATGCAGTCACATCTCTTCCTTCACATACATCTCTCCTACATACACATCTCTCTTCTATACAGCTACATCTTCTATATCTCTCTACCCACTCAGCTACATCTCCCTTTCAGCACACACACACTTCAACTGCCAAACTCTAGACAATTATATGTTATATTTTCAGGGTCTGACCCATTCTCATAACACATATTAAGTCATACAATTTCTCTCAGGCTAGGGAGGTCATGCTGACCAGGCACGGTGAGTAAAGGAAGCATGTAACTCTGCATGGTAAGCATTCCCAGACATTGAAATTCAGGACTTATACAATAAAGGGTTAGTTGGTTGAAACTTGTGTAGTAAAAAGTATGTGCAGTCAGTCAATTGCTGTAGGGGGTTATGTCTACCAAAGTTGCTTCATGCCTGACCTTAGTTTAACAGACACTTGGAACTTGACTTTGTATATTCTCTGCAGGGGCAGCTAGTCTGTTTTGAATTTGTTTTGAGGTCTTTACTAAATGTGTGAAAAGCTGTCTTTGTGACTGAGAATACTGTTACTTTCCTATGTCAGGTATGAAAACTATCCTAGTATTATTTCTAGTCATCAAAATTATACAGCTTAAGCAGAAATCATCTTCCTGACCATATACAGCTATATGTGTGCCCAAAAGATGGAATATTTTCACAAGCTAAACACAAAAGCAGTGGGGAAACACCCATAGTTGCTTTTAGGGAAGAAATGTAGTTGCACATGAGAAAAATTACAGACAGAAGCAACCAGGCATTTACAGTCAGTGACCCCATGGCTTTGCCAAGTGGGGCTCCCCATCAGAGAACTTTTCATCTGGTAGGTTGACCTGTCTAAAACTAGTTGTCTCCTGCTGTATACTCCCGGGGCCTCCAGTGCATTGCCTTCCATAGCTAGGGCAGCAGAATCACTTTCTCCCAGGGGAATCCACACACAATTAGGCTCAGTGGAAAAGGCCACTGTCCAAGTCACACATGGACCAACAGAAACACAGTCTGGTTCATGGTCCCTCTAAGTCCCAGCAGCTCTGACAGCTCAGCAGACTTGCTCCTCTTCATTTGGGGTCAGTGGCTACCACACCCACAGCTCCCTCCAGCGAAACCAGAGGAGAATCTTGGAAAGAATCCTCAACTCCCTCCCACTGGTACTCCTGATTGCTAAGCATTCCCAGAGTCCCTCATTAGCTAGGGCCACCCTGCTGGTCCTCAGAACAGCATCAGCTCCACTACTGGGTAAGCAGAGATCAAATGACTCAGACAGCACAGGCCTTCCTAGCTGTGGTACTCCACCCCAGCAGACAGGGCCCTAGTTTGGAAAATTTGCATTTTAGTAGAAATTCCTCTGATCTCCCAGAGCACTTCTTGTCCCTCTTCCAAGGAATTTGTATGCACATCCCATTACACATCCAGTACAACCAACACTTTGCTTCTTAACTGGAAAGTTCTGAAACCAAACATAGATCCCATATGGCCAGTCAGGACATTTATTGATCATCTAAAATTGATTACCTCACTACTCATTGCTAATCCCAAATACTGTCAAAGCAGGAACACTTTCTTTCATCCTATTTTCTGCCCCTCTATTTCTGCACTGTCACATTACACCAGATTCAAAGTTGTTCAATGAACTCAATTCTCACACAGGTCCCTCTTTATTTGCAAGCCTCCAATAAAAGCCAGAGAGATTAAAGGACACTCATTTACTACTCTATTTTCCCTCTAACTGACTAGGCAGGGCCCAGCCTGAAAGGAGTTGCAGGACTGTCTTCCCAGCACTAGGAAGCAGAGGCAGGATTAAATGTTTAAAGCAATTCTCAATCGCATAGCATTAGGCAAGCCTAAGCTACAGGAGGCATTGCTCTAAACAGAAATAAATAATCAACAGAACTTGAGACAAAAGCAATGAAATTATTAATGACTGAGAAACATTGGAGAACAGAAACAAATGGAAAATACAGCAGTAAAGTATTTAAAGAAAATGAAACTTAAAAATGATACCAATATTTGACTTTTTATATAAAAAGATGAGAAAGATGGGAAAAGCAGAAAGTAGAAAAGATAAAAGCTGGGTAGGGAAGGTCTTCCATAAGCTATGTCTAATACCAAGTAAGCTTCTTAAGAAGAATAGCATCATGTATACTACTTCCAGGGAGAAATAGAGGAAATGGGTGACTTCTATGAAGTCAGAAGTAACTATCATACAATGGGACAAATTCAGAAGGAGGCAATCAAATAATGCTGCAAAAGGGTAACACAGGGTATCTCAAGAACATTACTGACTAAGCCTACCATGGCCTTGGGACTAATAACCATAGGTCCACGTGATGGAAAAAGTTGGATTCTCAGGACCTGAATCAACCCCTCCACGAAGTCCATTGCCCCAGATCATAACCAGCTATCCCAACTACATTGCTGGTTTTAGAGAAGGAGCTCTATTTTTACTCTACACTTCAGAGACTTAGGGAAAGCTCTCAAGGCCTAGGCCACAGGCTGCTAATAACTCTGCCAAGCATGTTGCTTCTCTATACATGAGGACCTCAGGAAAAACCTTGCTTGATCAGGCCAGACCCCAACACGACAGGTGTTTTTTGTTTTTGTTTTTTTTTTCCATTTCAAATAGTTGTCACTAAGTGTTAGTTTGTCCATCTGGCAGATCTGCACTTTTCCAAAAAGAAAATGCCCTCCTGGCATACCAGGCCTTAATGTTGGTTGTGACCCTGTAATGCCCCCTTCAGCAACTTGTTAGAGGCTTGTTCTTTGAAATGGGGTTGGGCCTAGTGGATGGTTATATATCAGGGATGTCTCTTTTGTCATGGTTTGAAGCCAAATGTCTGGACAATCATGTTGAACAAAGGTGTATCCTAGCATCCTAATCTCTAACAGGCCTGGTTAGCATACTACTTATCTTTGTGAATTTTATAGGCAGTCCTCCCTCAGCAAAATTATACTTTCTGTGACTTACTATCTCCTAAGCATTGGTAAATCCTTTATATGACCAATTCTACTCTTCTACATCACAGATTAATATTGGAGTGCTACTCAGCACAAGAGATGCCATTTACAACTTCCACAAAATTAATTTCAAATGAATCTTACACCTAAATGTTAAATGTAAAGTGCAGACCTTCTAGAAGATACTAAAGAAACTAGGCCTCCCTGAATTATGCAACCTGACTTCCATGGATGTACTGAAACCATCTTGATCTTCACTACAATGATGTTTCTAAGCACAGATTCCTGTTCCCAATGCTCTGCACAGATGCAGCTTACAGAGCAAAGTTATTCAGAGGTAGGCGCCTGCATCCAGGGAGTTGTAAGGACTGCATGGGACCTCACAGGATAGAGAATATAGCCACAGGTTCCCACACAGGCCTGGAGAAGACCCTCCATACCTGCTCCCTCAGCTCACCACCTGCTCCTCCCCATCTGAGGACAGCAGCCTCTTGCTCACCATCTTGTTGCTTCCCTGCTTGCCCAGGCTCCCCTCACAGCTTCATACAGCAGCACTCACATAACAGCACACAAAACCACTGCTGTCAGTTCTGCTACAAAGCCAAGCCTGCTGCCTGTTGCCCAGAAGAACCCTGTACCACTTCTGACTGGCAGGTCGAATTGTAGGCTCTGATTGGGTAGTGAGGCCTGAGTGTTAAGAGCAGCTCCATTAGGGTTACAGTATGGTTAAGTAATGTAGCTTGTGCAGTCTAGCTCCAAGGCTACCATGGGATCCAGAGAAAAAAATTCACAGCATAGCAAAATCTTTTACTTTTTTATCTGATGAATATTTTTAGAGTATCAAACATTTTTATCTGATGGTCTTTAAAAATAGGTTTCTATATATCTGAAGAAAGAAAACCTATAGATGTTCTGAGAGTCACTTTCATTTTTCTTCTCTCTCTCTAGTCCTACAGCTTCTTTTCAGCTCATTTTTTCTTGCTCCTCTCCTCTACTTGGCTATCTGCATTCTTCTAATAGGATACTCTTCTCAAAACTCAGAAAAGTTTCAAAGCCCTTAAGGCCATAGCATAATTCCTAGAATAGACAATAAGGAACAGAGCTATTTAACATGTCAATATAAGGGTGGTAACAAGGTGTTTGGCATTTTCCCAGCCAGTGGCATCCACAGTTAGCTGGACACAAAACCACTTTTCTTCAGACTTGGTTTATTGATTATTTGTTATTTGGGAATATAATAATAAACAGTTCATTGAAGCTTGAGTTTTATATCACAAACTGAGGTTAGAATGTTCATACAAAATATTAATTGCTAAAGGGTTAAAGCAGGTGAATTCTGTGAATCCATTATCAGCTGGCAACAAGTAAGCTCAAGGAGATACAGTTTCTGAAGGATCTTGAATCAACAAAGCCAGACACTTTGTAATTTTGTCCTTGAGTACAATCTGTGAAAGTTCTGCTTGTGATCTAGAGTCTCTTTATTTGGCCAAAATGCCCTGTCCATAAGGTAATTATAGAGAACAGGCTTCTAAGTTTCTCACCATAATGTGGAACAATAGATCTAGTTATAAAGATTATTTTAGTATATTTTCTATATATCAAAATTATACAGCTAAATGAGAAATCATCTTCCTGACCAACCACAAATATATGTGCCCATTAAGATTAAGATGTAATCATGGGATTTGATATAAATGTTGTGTGAAAATGCATGGCAATGGGGAGATACCATGCTGTTTTTGCACATGTGAAATTACAGACAGGAGCAATCTAGTCTTTCAGAGTCCATGGCCCTACAAATCCTTGCCTGACAGGGTTCCTCCATCAGAGAACCATTCATCTGATGGGTTGACATCTGAACACTAGTTGTCACCTGCTGCATACTCACACAGCCTCTGATAAAGCTATTGCTATCAGCAGCTCTCAAAGAACACAGCACAGTGGTTCCTGGCTCTGTCTTCCACCCCAGACTTGGACCTTTTCCAGATCTGCAGAGATTTGCATTTCAATAGCACTTGCCCCAGCTCCAATAGCTGACCCTACTATCTTCCTGCACTCCCATAGACACTTCTTCCTCCTGGACACAATGTAGCTAGCTTGCACAGTTTATCACACAATGTGGAGAGAATCCCTCAGGTGGAAGAGGGTCCAGAATATTAACAATTAAAGAGATGTTTTAGAACAAAAAAGGAGATGTTTGTTCTGTGGCTTCACACTAAGGACAGGTGAACTGAAGATACGTTTTACCTGGTTATCACAGGGACTTCAGATAACCAGGAGAGAAAAGCAGAAACCAGATCACAAATAAGATAATAGGTCTTTCTCATGACAGAAGGCTAGATGGTGGCTCTATTGCTTTAGGAGTTTTCTTCTAAAATTCATTTTAATCTCTTGACAATTTAACAACAATAATAGGTGTGTTCTTCACAATAAGTTGACTACTTAGAGAGAACTTGAGCAAGGAAAAATGCCTTTATAAGCACTATTGTTAGCTAACACATCTTCGTCAGTGGTGAGGTAAAAAAACACAGTAGTTTTAGTCAAGGTTCTCTGCTTGAACTGATAGAATAAATCTCTCTATGTGTGTATAAAGTGGATTTATTAGAATGTTTCACAGGTGTGGTCCAGCTAGTCCAACATTGGCTGAATTATTAATGGAAAGCTGAAGAATTCAGTAATTATTCAATCCATCAGGCTGGATGTTTCAGTTGATCTTCAGTGTATTACCAGAAATCATAAGAACTAGACTCTAAAGAGAGTAAAGGAATGATCTTTCTAGTCACAGTCAGGGCAATCGGGCAAAAAGAGAGCTTCTTTCTTCAATAGCCTTTACATATGTAGGCTGCAACCAGAAGGTCTGACCCAGAATAAAGGTGGATCTCATTACCTCAAAAGACATAGATTAGTAAGGGTCTTCCCATTTCAAAACTTTAATTAAGAAAAATCCCTCATAAGGGTACCCAACTCTTTGGGTATTAGTTAATTCCAATGGTAGTCTGTTAAGTAACCAAGAACAGCCAGCACAACATCCAAGAGAGAAGACCTGAGAAAAATTTCCTACCTGTAGGAGGCAAGGAGAACATGGGAGTCATTTCCAAAGAAATGCTTTTCCTAAGCAAGGAAAGCATAGAATTTGCACTCAGGGAGTCTGAACATATATTCACATAGAGTTCTGCCTTTTCCTAAGCAGG
The DNA here is from genome assembly GCA_902168325.1 of Peromyscus nudipes. Classification (NCBI taxonomy): domain Eukaryota; kingdom Metazoa; phylum Chordata; class Mammalia; order Rodentia; family Cricetidae; genus Peromyscus; species Peromyscus nudipes. The sequence continues at coordinate 10,103 of CABHPH010114003.1, forward strand.
TTCAGTTAACAAATCCAATTCTAATATGGTTACAATGTAAAAACAAAGACATTTCAGGTCATTCTTACCTCAAAGTCATACAGAAACATATACATATATAAATTACAAAATGATTGAAGAAATGCCTCTGTATGTTCATCTTGTACCACAAGGTCTTAGCTGAAAATCAAGAAAATAACCCTAAAAATAGATTGCTTTGCAGCTTATGCTACATGTCAAACATAATGTTTGAATTGAAAGATATATGTATCAATGCCATAATTCTCACAAATACAAAGGACAGAGAACACAAATACAGAAAACATCAAGGAAAAAGCATCCATCAGCACTGTGGCTGCTGCCCTTAGTTTCTGTCAACCATCTGAGAAGTCTCATATCTTGTAGTAAAGGCCGCTACCCAAGCAGAGACTGTATCTATAAATACTAAAAGATATTTATAAACGTATTTGCCAGATATTTCTAACCATTTTGCCAGTGAAGTCCATCTTCCAGTGGGAACCAGGTTTGGTGCTTCTAAGTCTGGTTCCAGTAGTTTTAGGTTGATTGTCTGCATTGGTGAGTTGGCAGGCCAGGCATTTTTCAGCTATTTGTTTGATCTTGTGCTGAAGGTCAAAGATTTTTAAATGGGACTGCCTTCTGATCTTCTGTATTTTGGGTGCTGAGATGGGTAGAATGGTGAATGTGAGGAACAAGTGCTTCAGCCAGCTTTTCTGGCATGATGAGTCTTCCATTGCCAGTCATTCATCAGCTCTCTGGCCATTGGGGTTGCCATGCCCTTGGTAAGCGCTGTTTCATGCACAAGTCGGCAGGAGTATAGGCTGGATTCTCAGGGAGGTCCAGTGGTTCTGGGTCCAGTAGCATCAGGGCCAGGATATCCATTGTCTGTTCCATGCCTTCCTTTGCTGCCCAATCTGTCCTCTGGTTCCCTCTAGCCATTAGAGTATCAGGTTTTTGATGGTCAGGACAATGGTTGGCATCCATAAGGCTGCCAGCAAAACTAACATCTGTTTGTTTTTGTTAGTCTTTTCTCAGCAGTAAGGGGCCCACTCTCTTGGTAGAAAGCCCCATGGACATGGGCCATGGTGAAGGCACAGTGGTTGTCCATGTACATGTTTAGCCTCTTTCCCTTTGCCATCTCTGGAGCCTTAGTCAAGGCTATCAGTTCAGTTCTCTAGGTGGAAGTCCCAGATGGGAGGGCTGTCACCCAAACAGTGTCCTCTTCTGACACCACAGCCACCCCCATGTACCTTCTGCCATCTCATATAAAGCTGCTCCTGTCCATATACCAGGTGAGCTCAGCATCTGGCAAGGGCTGGTCTTGTAGTTCTTTTCTTAGTCCATGTACCTGGCTCAGGGTTCCTTCACAGTCATGTAGAGGGGTGTCCAGATCTGGATCAGGGAACAGGGATGTGAGATCTAAGGCCACACTTGGAAGAAACTGGATGTGAGGGTGATTAAGGAGGAGGCTTTGATAGTGAGCCATGCAAGCACAGCTCAGCCATCAATCAGGTGGTTGTTTGAGCACTCCCTCAATGGTATAACAGGTGGTGATAAGGAGCTCTTGGCCCAAAGCTAATTTGTCAGCATCTTTAACCAACAAGGCAGTGGTTGCAATATCCACCATGCTGCTACTGGATCGAGTCTCTTTGACAGGCAGGCCACCAGCCTATTGCAAGGTCCTAGTGTTTGAGTAAGGACCCCTTTAGCTATGCCTTATATTTCATCTATGTATAGATGAAAGGGTTTGGTGATATCTGGCAATCCCAGTGCAGGTGCTGAGTGTAGGGCCTTTTTTTTTTTTTTAATCTTATTGAAGGCCTTGTCCTCAGCCTCAGTCCATTGAAAGGGCTGGCTTTTATTGTTGCCTCACATAGTGGCTTGGCCAGTTCATCAAACCTGGGGACCCAGAGGCAGCAGAAGCCTGATGACCAAGGAATTCTCTAAATTCCCTCCTGGAAGTAAGGGCAGGTATTTTGAGGGCTGTTTTGGGGCTTTGAGGGTTTTGGAGAGCCAATGCTGACCCCCCCCCTTTGAGGACATATCCCAGATAAGTCAATTCCATTTGACAGATCTGGGCCTTTTTAGCTGATGCCTGATACCCTAGGCTTCCCAAGTGTGTAAGCACATCACCAGTGCTTAATTTACAGTCTTCTTCAGTGTCAGCTGCTATCAGGAGATTATTCATATACTGCAGGAGAGTGATCTGTGGGTGTCCCCTCCAGTACTCCTGAGGTCCTCATGTAGGGCCTCATCAAAGATAGTTGGGAAGTTCTTGAACCCTTGGAGCAGCCTGGTCTAAGTCAGTTGTCCATTATATCCCTTTTCAGGATGGTGTCATTCAAAGGCAAACAAGGACTGGCTCTTTGGGGCTAAGGATAGGTTGAAGGAAGCATCTTTAAGACCCAATACTGTATACCAGGCCTGGGTGGGAGGAAGTGAGCTCAAAAGGGTGTTTGGATTTGGGACAGTAGGGTGAATGTCCATAACCCTGCAATTGACCTATGATCTGCATGGGCCAGTAATCATTTGAGTTTGGCTTATTAACAGGGAGCAGGAGAGTATTCCAGTCTGAACAGCAATTCTTAGTTATATGAGATGTCTGATGTGAGGGGTGATTCCCTCCTTAGCCTCCCAGGACATGGGATATTGCCACACATGGGCAGGAGGTGGCATTGGGCTTGAAAACAATTAGCAACTTTAGTAAGTAAGTCTCTGCCTAATAAGGGATAGGGCAATTATGTATGACCAGATATGAGTGAGATACTCAGGCCATTCCAAGATCAACTGATATTCAGGTTGTACATGAATGTTGGCTCATACCTGTGGCTCCCTGCACCCAAGATGTTTTCTGAGAGATTTCTATGGGGTTTGGTTAAGACCAAATGTTGAGATCTAGTATGTATTTCAACATCTGTAAATTCCCCTTCTACTCTAAGTGTTACCCAAACCCTGACCTAACCCTGTCTAATGCTAAACCTGACCCTCAACCTGTCTAACCCTAACCCTGACCTAACCCTGTCTGAACCTAACCCTGACCCTGTCTAATCCTAACCCTGAACTTGACTCTAACTTCTGACTCTGTCTAACCCTAACCCTAACACCAATATCTGTAGCATCTGCTCTAACACTAACTATAACCCTGACTTCATCACTAATGCCCCCAATCCTAAACCTGACCCTGACCCTTAACCCTAGTCTAACCCTAGTCCTAACCCTACCCTGCTTGTCTAACCATCATCTAATCCTAACAGTAACTGTAACCATAACCATAACCCAACCATAACCCTCTATCCCTGACTAAGACCCTAACACCCCTAACCTTAAATGGATAAAATAAGTTTTAAAAAAACCATCTTTGTTTTCATGAACACTAATATTTCTTGAAATTCAATAATTTAAATGGGCAAATTATTCTGTCTGTTCTCAATGATTGGGTTATTTTCTTTGCTTTGTTAATTTCATCCATTTAAAAATGTTTGAAGTGTGTTTGTGTGTATACACCTGTGCCATGATGTGTATATAGCACTGAGAGTACAATTTACAGTTGTCTATTATACTTCCCCTACGTGAGTTCTAATGATGAAACCTAGGGAAGCATTTGGCTGCAAATGACCTCAATGGCACTTATTTAGGTTCAAAAATTATTTAAGTATGTGCCGATGTAGGAGTGTGCATATGCCACTGCCTAAGTGTAGAAATAAGAGAAAAAACTTGTAGGTGTAATATGGGTCACTCAAAGACTAAACTCAGGTCATCAGGCTTAGCAGCAACCAACTTTACTAAATTAGGCAGTTCTCTGGCATTCAATTGTGGTTCTGAGAAATTGTTATTAAACAAATGTTTAGTCCTCAGAATAAACAAATTTAAAAAATGTATAATCATATAAATATTTTCATATGCAAAGAGGATTTATTATTCAAATTGTTCTGTGTTCCTCTATCCTTATATGATGTCTGAAAAGACAATAGTTTACTGTTGTAATATGTCTAATCTTAATTGCGCACCAGTGAAATGGCTCAGTGGGAAAGGTCTCTGGTGTGCAAGGCTGGAAACCTGAACTTGATCACCATATGAAGAGGACCAAAAGTAGAAACCACAAAGCTGTTTTTTGATCTCCACATATCTGCCATTGGCCTACAAACCCATAATCACATTTCATATACACCATAAATGTTTGTTACAAAATAAATCTTAGTACCATTACATTATCTGGCATCTCTGGATAATTCCCTTAGAAGTCAGTACTTCAAGATGAAATGCCAAATGGTTAACTAATGGGGACAGGGAGAGGCATAGAACATCAATATATATAAAACATTATATATATATATATATATATATATATATATATATGGTATGAGATACAGTTGATTAGCCTACTTTATAACACCTCTACCAGATAGATAAAAAATACTGCTTTGAATACACATGAGACATTTAATGTTTCTTATATTCTCTTCTATTAAGCATTTTAACATTAACATTGTTAAACTGTGTTGACAAAACAGCACACATTGGGAGTATGTCATCTGCCCCCGGACTTATACTCAGGAGGTGGACACATGAAGATCATGAGTTCAACTGTATCCCTGAATCATTACTGACATCCAAGCCAAGCCAAACAACAAACAACAAAATATCAAGGGAATTTATGAAAATATGAAAAACAAAACCAGGAACAACAACCCACCACCCTTTCACAGACACCCTTACTTGAAAAGTATGATCACACACTGCCTGATATTTAAATAGACAATGGACCACTTAGATGATAGGGATCCCATTCTATACATTACAGCAGAAAAATACTTATCACTAAGTAAAAACACAATGGAAGGTGAACAAAAATGACAGAAGGAATATAAGGACCACAACATAAACTTCACCAAATGGATTTGCAACACATATAGCACACTTTAGTATCTACATCAAATGTTTCAGAATAGAAACCAAAATGCAGTGATCTCCATCATCAGTCTTGAGTGAATATGGTAACTAATTTACTTCCTTCAAGGCTATCATTAAAAATAAATGAAACATATTTTTCCCCTGAAGCTGAAGACTAATGTGATGTCTAAAGTTTTTAACAAATCATTTACATGAATAGGGTTTTCTCTTGTATGAGTTTGTCCCTATTTCTTGACTTCAAAATGATATAAATAGGGCTTAAAATACTTACAGCATGAAAGACATTGCTGGGGAGTTATGAAATGTTCACTCCCCAGACCTAGGTCCAATTTTTGACAACTTCCTGTAATTCCTACTACAACAAGATCCAAAGGTCTAACATTCTTGGGAACTAGAACGCACAATCACATACCCACACAAACACACACTGACATCACAAAATTACAATTAAAACAACTCTTTAAGCAATTTTTCATTCATTAAAGATTTTCTCATATAAGCATTCATTCCTCTAACACAGGTGTTGAGGCTTCTAACGGCTTACATACAGAGTATTTCTTCATCATGAATTGGATCATGTAATAGAAAGCAAGCATGTAGGCCTGAAGTCAGAGAAATCAATCCTTCTCAGTTGGTGATATCATTTGGGAAGATGTAAGAAATGCTGCCCTGCTGAAGAAATATGCCACTAAGGGTGAGCCTGAGAGTTTCCATCCATACACTATTTCTAGCTCCTACTCTCTGCTTCATGCTGCAGTTTAAGGATGTGAGTTCTTAGCTTTTTTTTTTTTTTTTAGCTGCTGTGCCTGACACTTGTTGCCATGTCATTTTCATGGTTACTCTGCATCCCTATGAAACCAAGGACCAAATTAAACTCTTTTATAAGTTGACATAGACATTATACCACAAAAGAAAAGGAACTAATACAAATCTATAAAGTTTTACACCTGAATTAGTTATTTCATGCAATTGAAGAGAAGTATAAAATCTAAAAGGGTTATATTATGTTTAAATTCATAGTTCAAGTGTTATAGTTCTGGAAGGAAAAGGAACCCTTCAGAAGTCAGGCTATACCTACAGCTGTAAAGGGAAGGTATCCTGGATACTTACAGCTGTGAGGATAAAGGAATCCTGACTATTGGGAAGTCAGCTATACCTGAAGCTATGTTCCAGTGGAGGATGATCTTCCCACAGGATGTAGCAATCCTGCTCCTCTCTGAGAGAGAACCATTATGGCTAGCCTCTGCTCCACTCTGCTAAGAGAGTTTCACAACAGAGATGTCTGTTGCTGCTCTGCTCCACTCCCCTAAGGGATTTTCCCAGCAGTGGTGTCCATTGCTTCTCAATTCCACTCCACTTGGGAGTTTCTGATCTGCTCTGGCAAAAGAAAGTCTTCACCCAAACCTCATTCAAGAGAATTTTTGAGAGGAAGGAATCCAGGAGGGTGGCTGCCTTTGCCAGGGTGGAAAAGGGCAGCTGTCAACTGAACAGGCACAGGGCTTATGTGTGGCTTCTTAGGGTTGGAGTTTTTCCAGGGAGAAGATTTTTGGGGTGGAAATTGGTCAGATTTTAATCCCTGAACTTGAACAAGCTCGGTGATTGCCTGGATTTTATGCTCAGGGATTGGCTGGTTTTGTGCTCAGTTGGTCAAAGCTAGAATGTGTTTCTTTGCCTCTGTTTTCAGGGACAAAGCATGTTTCTTTCAATTGGCCCTTCTAAAACTTTTGGCTCTGGTTTCAGGGCCAGGATATTTCTTTCACTGGCTCTGAATTCAGAGACAAAGTGTGTTTCATTGGCTCTAGTTTCAGGTTATGTTTCTTTGGCTGGCCTTTTTACTCTACACATAGGGCTTCATAAATTCACAAGTTATTTTTTTCTCATGAGTTTGCTGGATCAAACAATATAAAAACAGACATCATAATGCTTGAACAGATTATTGACACTGTTAAATTTTTCCTACAGAATAAATACTGTTGTGTAACTGATTGTGTGTTGGCTAAAGATCTTACCAGATATGTTATAATAAGTAGCCCTCAGTATTATTTTCAGGTACCCAAAGTCTATTGTAATATGCAAAGGCTTTAACAGATTGATTGCACACAAAAAATTTTACTCCTGTAAAAAGTGAAAACTTTGCCACAATGACTACATTTATAGGGTTCCACTGCTGTATGATTTTTTTTCTCATGATTTCGAAGACTACTGATACATGCAAAGGCTTTACCACATTGATTACATTCATAGGGTTTCTCTCCAGTGTGTGTTCTTTTATGCTTTCAAAGACTACTTTGATGTGCAAAGGCTTTATCACACTGATTACATTCATGGGGTTTCTCTGAAGTATGTGTGCTTTTATGTATTTGAAGAGTACTGTGATGAGCAAAGGCTTTACCACATTGGTTACATTCATAGGGTTTCTCTCCAGTATATGTTCTTTCATGCATTTGAAGATGACTGTGATAAGCAAAGGCTTTACCACATTGATTACATTCATAGGGTTTGTCTCCAGTATGTGTTCTTTTATGACTTTGAAGATGATTGTGATGCACAAAGGCTTTATCACACTGATTACATTCATGGGGTTTCTCTGCAGTATGTGTGCTTTTATGTATTTGAAGAGTACTGTGATAAGTAAAGACTTTACCACATTGATCACATCCATAGGTTTTCTCTCCAGTATGTGATTTTTTTCATGCCTTTGAAGCAGATGATCATATACATATACACATTGAGTATATACAGAAGGTTTCTCTCCAGTTTGACTTCTTTCATGTTTGCAAGGATAATTGGCAAATGTAAAAGCTTTACTACATTCAATATACTGTTGATTGTATGAATTAATTTTACAATTTGGTTGAATTGTAAAGAGGAATCAGATCTTAAGGTTTTATCACTGTGTTTACACTCATGTTGTATTTACACAGTCCTAGTACTCATAGGGCTTTTCTGTAGCATGAGTTTGTTGATGTATTAACAATGAAGCTAGAAAACCAATTGCTTATATACTTGAATCAAATTCAACAACTATATTCAATGTAGGGACTGCTACATATTTTCTAATTGTTCTGAGAGAGAGGTACATCTTTCTGTATCCATATGTTCATATGGCTTGTATCCAGAGTAACATATGCTATACCTAGTAAAGGAAGAATGACTAATAAAAGGTTTCCACATTGAATTCACACAGTTTGCCTTTCTGTTCCTCATAGACTTGTGGTATAGGGATTAAGGTTTTTCTACAACAAGTACCCCTTGACTCTTGACTGTAACTGCCCCCCTCACTAAACTTAGCATAGTCACAACAAGTATATGAGTTACAGTACCTTTACTATGGACTATTTGCTTATTAGGTTTTGAAGATATACTTATCACCTCTTCAATATGTATAACTTTTGTAATATGAGTGGCATGAAATAAATGGATTGACAGTTCTACAGCATAGCTCTCATAGTGCTATGATTCAAATGCTGATATGTGTTAAGGCATTCTTTAAAAAATGTCTTGCAAATGTAATTCACCTACCTGAAATTGAGATATATGGTTTTGTGACAATTTAATAATCATCAATGCACTTTAAGCTATGCTTATTTACAATGTTGCTTTTTTCCCCAGGACACATTATAATTTCTTCAGAGGCACATTTGTATCACTTTGCACATGAAAATTACCCTTCATGTCTTCTACAACTTTGACAATGTTCTTCAATATTATAGTCTTCCCAATTGTATCCTAAAATATAATACCAGAAAATGTATATTATACTAGTGAAGACTGCAAAATTTGTTACTATCTTCAGTGAATCTTAGAACCATGACTGATTTATTCACCTCATTCTTCTTTCTCAATCAAATTATAGAAGAGCATCAATAACCAAGGAACAGTTGTCCTCTTATTTTAAAACATAAAGGAAAATTCAGTCTTACCTATGATAGTGAGGTTCCTGTAGGTCTCCAGCATCACATCTTTGTAGAGATTCTTCTGGGAAGGATCCAGCAAAGTTCACTTATCCCAAGTAAAGTTGGCATGCACATCATCATAGGTCACTGCATTCTAAAATATCCCATATATGTGTACAACAGAAAGCATAATACAGACAACATTATAAATGTATACTTCTTTGACAGTGTATTCAGATAATTCTGGTGCTCCCCACACTAATTGCATGACATAGGCATTATAACGTAATCACCAAGTCACTTTAGAAAGAAACTGAATAGGAGGCTCACCTCTGTCATTTCTATACCCTTTGAATGGGATATCACCTTGCAAAAGAAATGCCTATTAACAAACACAGAGAGACAAGTAAACAGATAAACAGTACAGAGTACACATGAGAGAAATTGTATGAACAATTACTAACTACAAAAAGGAAAAATAAGATGGACAAACTGGGTGTATTGGCTCATGCCTTTAACACCAACACTTAAAAGGCAGAGGCAGGTATATCTGCCTCTGAGTTGAATAATAGCCTAGTCTATGCAATCAGGTCTAGAAAAGCCAGAAGTACATATTAAGACCCTGTCTCTCATGCAAAAATCAGTCAAACAAACAAAAAAGATAGAACGCAGAGATTTTTACTGAAGTTCCTACAAAGAGTTATGCATTCTCTCTAGTTCTGTATTCATCTTCCAGAAACCTGAAGTGTCCCAATTCAAACTGTAGCATCAGTAAGATTTTACTAAAAGGCTTTTCATGTTGTAACAGTTACAAATGAACAGATAAAAATGTTAGCAATATAAAAGTTGATAATAAATAATCAACACAGGGCAGGAAAGATGGCACCATAGTAGAGAGTTCTTGCTGATCTTGCATAGAGGTGGGCTCAATTGCCAGTACTTACATGGGGGAATCACAACTATTCATTATTCCAAGTTGAGGGTTTCTGAGACCATCTTTTGATTACTGTGAGAACCAGGTACCCATGTGGTGCATATTCATGCATACAGGTAAAATACTCATATTCATTTAAAAATTCAAAACAAATACAACATGCAGGAAGAAGGTCATACACCTGCAATCCAATGACTCAGAAGGCTCAGGCACTACTACTGTGATGAGTACATGCCATCCTGAGAAACAGAATAATACCCTCTACCAAATTTTAAAATTCAAGATATGGGTGAAGCTCAGTACAACAGCATATGCTTCACATGAACAAAAACCTACATCCCAGGCCCATCATCCAATAATATAAAAACAAAAAAACTAGGAACGTTGGCCTACCTTTAATCCCAGGACTTGGGAGCCAGAGTCAGGGGGATCTCTGAGTTCAAGGCCAGCCTGGTGTACAGAGCTCCTTTCAGGACAGCCAGGGCCACATAGATAAACCTTGTCTTCAAAAACAAAAACAAAAAAATTAAAAGAGCAGGCTACCAAACTGCCTTAGTACTGAATATTATTTGCTTCTACTATATCTTATGTGATTCAGAGACAGAGTCTATAATGGTAGTAAAGGCATGACAGTACAAGAAGGAAGCTGGCTGATTAGTTTCAACCACAACACAGTAGATGCAAAGAACAGGAAATGAGTTGAAGCTATAGAGACTCATATCAAACCCAATAAGGAATTTCATCCAGAAAGGCTTCTCCTACTAAAGGTTTCACAAGCAATCAAAAGAAAGTCACCAAAGAGAGACACAAGTTCAAATACATCATCCTATCTGGGAGGTTTTTCATTCAATCAATTACATTCTGATCAAAGTCACTATAGGCTCTTGGCCAGCTATGAAGAAAATGCATTTAGTCACTTCAGTGATCCCCATAGATCCCCAACAACCCCTACATTGTTCAAATGTCCAAAGTCTCTTCTGACACTCAAGATGATCTCTTGACAGCGACATCTTATAAAATCAGAAAATGAGCTACATCTTTCCAACATACAATGACACAGAATACCATTCACATTCCAAAACAGAGAAGTGGAGACACAGTGAGGAAAGATTGGACCAAGGCAATACTGAAGCACAGCAGGACAAACATTAAATCCTGCATTTCTGTCTCAGATGCACAGGGCTTCAGCTTCAAAGGACTTAGATGACCCTATCCCTGCAACTTCTCATACACCTCTCTCTTTGGTTACTTTTACTCCCTATATTCAGCTAGGTCTCCATGGAAGATGTCTCATAGCTTAGGTATCTCAACATCTTGTGGTCACAAAATGCAACCCAGGCTGTTGTGGAATATTATTTTAAGATATATTTGTCTATGCTGTGGGATAATTGCTTGAATGAAGCAAAGATGTGCCGCATTCTTTTATATTGCATTTGTTTAACTAACTCTGTGAAGCTGTATTACTTTGCCTGTCTAAAATACTTGATTGGTCTAATAATGAGTTCAATGGCCAATATCTTGGCAGGAAAGGCAGGACTAGCAGGCAGAGAATAAATGGGAAGAGAAATATGGTGATATTTTATTTGTGCTGAAATGTGATTTTATTTGTATGTTAATAAATAAAGTTGCCTGGGGATCAAAGCTAAGAGCAAGCCATTAAGCAGAAGTCTGGTAGTGGTAGCACATGCCCTTAATCTGATCACATGGCAGGCAAAGTCTCTGTGTGTTCAAGGACATAGCCAGCATGGTGACACACGCCTTTAATCCCAGTACCAACCACAGAGACCTGGAGGTCTGTATATACAGGCAGTGATGAGGAAGTCATGTGGTTGGGTTTAGAACCAATGATAAGGCAGAACAGAAAGGCAATTAAAAACACAGGACACAGGAAGAATGTCTGTAGCATGAATCTTAGAAGGTCTTATTAATAAAATCAAACCCGAGGCCAGTTATTAGGGTGAACACTGGAAGGTCAGAGAGACAGAATAAGCCACAGCTATCTCACCTCGCTGGGTCCTCAGCTGGTCTTGTTTCCTCAGACTGGATGCCCCGAGCCCTCATCCAGAATGGGTCTCAGCTGAACTGCTGCTAGAAGCCTGAATGCTTAACCAGCCACATGCTTCTCCAGGCGGCTTCTCCAGGCCAAATGCCTCTAGTTTCTGGTCCTCATGCCTTATATACCTTTCTGCTTTCTACCACCACTCCCTGGGATTAAAGGTGTGGCTTTCTGGGATTAAAGGTGTGTATCACTGTGCCTGGCCGTTTCCAACGTGGCCTTGAACTCACAGAGATCTAGAGGGATTTCTGTCTCTAGAATGCTAGGATTAAAGGCGTATGCTACCACTGCCTAACCTCTATGTTTAATATTGTGGCTGTCCTGTTCTCTGACCCCAGATAAGTTTATTAGCATACACAATATTTTGGGGAACACAATACCACCACAAAGGTCTCTCTCTCTCAGGGGAAGGATCGCAGCAAGTGGTAAGATAAGATGGTCTTAGCTCTTAGCTACTGCTCTGATCTCTGAGCTTTTAACTCCTTATTTGGCTCTGTGTTTCTTATTTAATAAGACCATTTAGAATTACATCTACAGAGAAATCTAGGAGGATAAAAAGAAGGAGCAAGGAAAGGAGAGGACACTAAAGGCCATCCATCCAGCTACACAGCAAGCCATGGCATAAGAAGTAAAGAAAGGTATACAGAATAGAGAAAGATAAAATCCCAGAGGCAAAAGATAGATGGGATAATTTAAGAAAAGCTGGCTAAAAAAAAGCCAAGCTAAGACCAGGCATTTATAAGAAAGAATAAGCCTTCATGGTGTGATTTATTTGAGATCTGTGTAGCAGGCCTCCAAAAGAGAAACAACAACACTAGGCTTCAGTCCTCACAGCTTCATGCAGTGGACTCTCACAGTCTCCTCACTGGGTTTCTGACTCTGCCAAACATAGATGCCTGCACCAATGCTGAACTGTAACCACAGACTAAGAATCCATGACCTTAAATTTTGATCCTTTCTTGTTTCCAGAACCAGCACATGATGGGTGATCCTGCAAAGTTTGACTTCTTAATTGGGATGGACACCAACATGCTTGGACCACAGGTGCAGCAGGTTTTGTATGAAGTTGCTTCCTGGGACTAGGAATCACCTTGCTTACTCCTTCCATAAATTGAAGCTTTAGCTGGATGGAGTTTTACCTTTAGATTATCTTGATAGGCTTCCATTCCAGAGCAAGGGCCTTCTATATAATGGCGATAAACTCCTTGAAAATTCCTGCCTGTTTCAGCACTTGACTGCCATCTGAAACTACCTTTTCATTTTCATTTACTTCTACTCCACTTGTTTTTTCTTACTGTAGACCTGAATGAGTCATCAGTAATAACCATCCAACAGATTCTGTATTCCATTGAAGAAACTAACTCATTATTTTTTAATTCTGCATCACTAAATTTCCAGGGCATGGGTAGAATAAGATTTTGGAGCCAAAATATCACACAAATGACCTCTAGCTTAATTTTTGAGGAGTCTATTTCCAACTGAAATCCTATAATCTCAATCTCCACTTTCTGTCATTACTCTTAACATTCCCATCTTCCTGATCCTACAAGAAAACCAACTAAGTTCTATGTACAACTTTTTATGGTTTTTGCCACCTAAGTCCCGATATCTTCAACATTCTTCAAAAAGACAACATTCTCAGGTTCTACCTAGCAACAAAATTACCTTTGGTGTTCCATTTTTTGTTCTAACTTGCTTTTATGCTGTGGGATGGTCTGTATGTCAAACATGTTGCTTATTGGTCAATAAATAAAACACTGATTGGCCAGTGGTCAGGCAGGAAGAAGTATAGGCGGGACAAGGAGGAGAGAATTCTGGGAAGTGGAAGGCTGAGCCGGAGACACTGCCAGCCGCCACCATTACAAACAGTATGTGAAGATGCCGGTAAGCCACAAGCCATGTGGCAAGGTATAGATTTATAGAAATGGATTAATTTAAGATATAAGAACAGTTAGCAAGAAGCCTGCCACAGCCATACAGTTTGTAAGCAATATAAGTGTCTGTGTTTACTTGGTTGGGTCTGAGCAGCTGTGGGACTGGCGGGTGAAAGAGATTTATCCTGACTGTGGGCCAGGCAGGAAATCTCAAGCTACACTTTTATGCTGATATGACTAAATCCTCTAACCAAAAGTATCTCAGGCAATGAATGGGTTTATTTGTCTGATTGTGTCAGATCATATTCCATCATTTTGGGAGCTTAGGATAAAAACTCAAGCTAACAATTGAAGGCAATTCCCATGGGCAAAGATGTGGTGGTATTGTGTTCCCCAAAATATTGTGTACCTTAATAAACCTATCTGGGGTCAGAGACAGGACAGCCACAATATTAAACATAGAGGTTAGGCAGTGGTAGCATATGCCTTTAATCCTAGCATTCCAGAGACAGAAATCCCTCTAGATCTCTG
>CABHPH010114003.1:24311-49269 GCA_902168325.1 Peromyscus nudipes
CTGGAGAAGCATTTGGCCTGGAGAAACATTTGGCCTGGTTAAGCATTCAGGCTTCTAGCAGCAGTTCAGCTGAGACCCATTCTGGATGAGGGCTCGGGGCATCCAGTCTGAGGAAACAAGACCAGCTGAGGATCCAGCAAGGTGAGATAGCTGTGGCTTGTTCTGTCTCTCTGACCTTCCAATGTTCACCCCAATACCTGGCCCAGGTTTGATTTTATAAATAAGAACTTTTAAGATTCATGCTACACAAAGATTGTTTCCTGATTTTCTCTTCTGCCTAGTCACTGTCTCATGCTCAGATAGCTCCCTTTTCCAGCAAAGGCCCACTTTCTTAGGGATATTGCCACCCTCAGTGCAGAAGCCTTCCCACATCAATCATCAATCAACACAATCTTTCACAGACATAGCAGTTTCTGATTATTATGAATAAAGCCACTATGAACATAGTTGAGCAAGTGTCCTTGTGGTAGGATGAAGGAGCATCTTTTGGGTATATACCCGAGTGGTATAGCTGGGTCTTGAGGTAGATTGACTTCTAATTTTCTGAGGATTGCACATTGATTACACAATGGCTGTATAAGTTTGCACTTGCAACAGCAATGAATCCCCTTGCTCCATGTCTTTGCCAGCATTAACTGTCACATGTGTTATTGATCTTAACCATTCTGACAAGTGTAACATGAAATCTCAAAGTAGTTTTAATTTGTATTTCCCTGATGGCTAAGGATGTTGAATATTTCTTCAAGTATTTCTCAGCCATTTTAGATTCCTCTACTGAGAATTCTATCTAGAGGGGTAACCCATTATAATTGGATTATTTGGTTTGTTGTTGTCTAGTTTCTTGATTTCTTTATTATCCTGAGTTAGGCAACTCAGAAGCACATAGACAAATGTGGTGTATTCACTTATAAGTGGATATTTGTTGTTTGAATCTTAGATGGTCTTAAAAAAAATAACCCAGAGCCAGATATCAGGGTAAAAGCTGAAAGATCAAAGAAGCAAAACAACCAGCCATTAGTTCTTACCTCTACAAAATCCTCAGCCTAAAGTGAGTGAGTTCCTGTTTCCTCATGCCTTATATACCTTTCTCTGCCCTGCCGTATTACTTCCTGAGATTAAAGGCATGTGTGCTTCCCAAGCAAAGGCATGAGATCTCAAGTGCTGTGATTAAAGGTGTGTGCCACCACTGCCTGGCTTTGTTTCTCTCCTATACTGGATCAATATCATGTAGCCCAGTGTGGCCTTGAACTCAGGCAGAGATAGATCTCTGCCTCTTGAGTGATAGGATTAAAGGTGTGTGCCACCACTGCCTGACCTCTATGTCTAATCTAGTGGCTGGCTCTGTCCTCTGATCCTCAGGCCAGTTTATTAGGGTATACAATATATCACCACAGATATTAGCAGTTAACTAAAGTACAATCACAGTAAACATAGTTAATCACAGTACAATCCATAGATGCAAAGAGGTAAAAACAGCTCTATGGAAGATTCATGGATCTCCCTGGGAAAAGGAAATAGAATAGATGTGGGTGCACTGGAGGCAGGTAGGGATGGGAACAGGAAGGATCAGGTGGGTAAGGAAGGGACAGAGGAGGAGAAAACAGGGAGAGATGACTGGAATGTGCTATTTAGGGTGAGACCCTCCTTTCTTATACAACCTTACAAATAGACCCCTAGCTTCTTACCTAACCATTTCTAGGAATGTAGATTGAGCACATAGATCCCCTTTTTGATATACTAACCAGTCATTAGCACTCAGTTGACCTCCTCTTTTACCACTCCCGTTTTGGGTTGTAAAAGAAAGCCTGCTGGTCATTGCCTGAGGAAAACTTTTACCTGCCTTTATGACCCCATAAGAATTCAAGCCTGGTGACCTTGCTCTGGCAGAAGGTCACTATTGCTTGGGTTATAACTGAACACCTCAGAGACCTGAGAGGACCTAGAGGTATAAGGAGACTGAGAGAAAGAGTGGAGTGGAGAACTTGAGGATGGAGAACTGAGAGGGATGAGGAGGATTTTGACCAGAGAGAATGTGTAGACAAGATGGAAGACAAGGAAGAGCCAAATGGGGAAGTACTAGCTGGGTAAGAACAAGATGAGAAGGACCTAGATGAGGCAGAATTAAGATGAGAGAATTAAGATAGAACTTAGAGAGAACAGTAGATAAAGGTAGAGAGAAATCAGGCAAGAAAGGAGCTAGGCACGAGAATAGAACTGAAGCTGTGTAGATAAGATTTTATCTCCGAGGAATAAAGTAGACGGACAAAGCTTGGTGTACTTAGATTCATTTCCCGAAAATAATTCTTGCTATTCATAGTTTCTCTCCTGAGCCTCTGGGAAGTATATTATTAAGGCTGGTCCTTTTAATATTATACAAGAGGGGAGCTTTTAGCAGGGGATGTGGAAACAGTACAGTGCAAACTTTCTGGAACCTATAAGGGTGACCCTAGTGATCAAGAATACAGAGGCTGAACCAACCATCTTCTTTAGCCACATAAGGCTCCAAGTGGTGGGACTGGCACACCAAGCCAGCCAAAAAACATTAGAACCACACTTGTCCTGCCTTCAAGATATGATGGAGCAGTGGTGGCTCAGAGTTTCTATAGTGACCAAGCAATGAAAGGTCTAACTTGAAGCCCAAGCTGTAAGAGGCTACACATCTTGATTAAACGGAAGCTTACACATAGCCCCTTGCTTACTCATGAGAGGCTTTATTGCATGAGAGTTTTCAGGATGTCTCTGTTTTTAATCATGTCTTTATCTATGAATGCAACTTTTTTATGACTTTTATTGCCTGAAAGAGTTTGTTGGAATATATAAACTGTAAAAAGACATGATAGGACAGAGCAATGAGAGAGAACAACATGAGAGAATAAAGAAAAGATACTATCAAGAGAGTATGTGAGTGTTCTTACTTTCCCTAATTACCCTCAGATAGAAAAGTCATAGCTTCACCATGCTGTGGATTTCCCTTTGAGCCCTGAGTGCTGTTCTAAAGGCTGCACCTCTGGAAGAGTTCCAGGAAACTGCAGTTGGGATGTATTATATGAGAGAGAAATAAATTTTTAAAAAAAGAAAAAAAGGGATGTAGGCACAGTGAGGGAAGATTGGACCAAGGCAAGACTAAAACTCAGCAGGGCAAACAACAAATCCTGTAGTTCTGTCTCAGATAGATGGGGCTTCATTCTCAAAGGTCTTAGATAGCTCTATTCCTGAAATTTTCATAATGTCTCTCCTTTGCTCCCTATATGCAGCTCTCCATGGAAGATGTATAACAACATCTTATCATCTCAAAATACAACACTGACTTAATCTTCATAGCTTCATGCAATGAACTCTTACAGTCTTCTCACTGGGGCTCTGACCCTGCCAAACATAGATGAGTACAACAGTGCTGAACTGAAACCACAGAGGAAGAATCTATGACCACAAATTTTGCATCTTTCTTGTTTCCAGAACCAGTACAACATGGCTTCTAAGTTGTGATAGATGCTACCAGGCTTGGACCAGAGTTACATGAAGTTGCTTCTTCAGATTAGGAATCAAGTTGCCTATTCCTTCCATAAATTGAAGGCTTAGATGAATGGAGTTTTACCCTTAGGGTACTTTCCTAAGCTTCAAATGCTGAGAAAGGCCTTCTCTTTAATAGCACTAAACTTCTTGAAATTTCTTGCCTCTGCTTCACACATGACTGTAGCACGAGTCATAGAAAGTCTTATTAATAAAAACAAACCTGGAGCCAGGTATTGGGGTGAATGCTGGAAGATCAGAGAAGCAGAACAAGCCACAGCCTCTTCACCTTGCCAATTCCTCAGCTGATTCTGTTTCCTCAAACTAGAAGCCTCTGTGTTCTCATCTGAATGGATCTCAGCTGAACTGCTTCTCAAAAGCCTAAAAGCTTAACCAGTCCAAAAGCTTAACCAGTTCTAGCTCCTGGTCCGCACGCCTTATACACCTTTCTGCTTTCTGACATCACTTCCTGGGATTAAAGGCTCTTGTTACCATGCCTGGCTGTTTCCAGTGTGGCCTTGAACTCACAGAGATCCAGAGAGATCTCTGCCTCTGGGATGCTAGGATTAAAGGTGTGAGTGCCACCATTTTCTGGCGTCTATGTCTGTCTAGTGGCTGTTCTGTTCTCTGACCCCAGATAAATTTATTAGGGTGTACAATATATTGGGGAACACAATATCACCACACATGACTGCCATTTGAAACTACCTCATGCTGGTTCTCCCTATGTATTATATGAAAGAAGAATAAATTGAAAAAAAAAAGAAAGGGATGTGAGCACTGACTTTTCATTTGTTTCTGCACCACTTGTTTCTTTTCCACTGTAAACCTGAATGAGTCATCAGTAATAAACACCCAACAGAATCAATATTTTGTCCAAGAAATCAGCCAATTACCTTTTAATTCTGCCTTACTCAATTTCTCAGAGAATGAGAAAATAGGAATGATTTGGGAGCAAAATATTATACAAATGACCTTGAGCTAAAGTTCTCATGGAGTCTGTTTCCCTCTGAAATCCTGTGACCTCAGGCTCCACGGTCTGCACTACTTTCAACACTTCATATTCCTAGTCCCACAAGAAGAGACAATTGAGCTCTGTGTGCAGCTTTCTATGGCTTTTGTCATCTGCAGTCCTACTGTCTTCCACATTTCTCCAAAAGACCACATTCCCATGTTCTACCCAGCAACATAATCACTTTTGATGTACCACATTTTGATCCAACTTACTTGTTTCTTGCTGTGATTAAATTCTCTAACCAAAAGCATCTCAGGTAATGAACAGGTTTATTTGGCTGATATTGCCAGATCACAATCAAAAATTGTGAGAGTTTAGTATAGAAACTAAAGCTAGGAACTGAAGGTGAAAACCACGGGGAAACTTTGTTTACTGGTATTCTCTCTTGCTTGGTCACTGTCTTGTCCTAAGCTAGATCTCTCAACCATCTCAGGCCCACTTGCTTAAGTTATTAAAACCTCAGCAGAGGAGCCTTCCCACATCAATCAACACAATTTCTCACAAACATAGTAACTAGCCATTCTGATCTGGGCAGAGCCTCAATTGATGTTCTCTCAGATGGCTCTAGGCTACATCATGTTGACAGCTGAAGCTAATTAAGACAGAGACAATAATATTAGAAGATTTTAAAAACACAAACCCAATATATTAACCATATCAATCACTTAAGCAGCAAAAATCCAAACATGAAGTTAGCAACAACTGGAAAACACAGATTTGTCAAGAAATGAGCCTTGAAGATCAAGAAGAGAAAACTAAAACTATATCTCCACAGAAACTTAAAACAAAACAAAACAAAACCTTAAGGAACTCATAACATCAAATAGCAAATTTTCTGAAAAAATATTGGTGAAGATCCATCATTTTTCAGAGAAACAATAAATTTAGATGACAATTAATAAAATCAACAACACAGATGGTACAACTGACCAAATAAGACAAAAAGACATACCTACAAATATACATCATGGTCCCTTAAACAAGAATAAGATTATACTCAAAATTAAACCAAAGAAGTCACTGGCCAGCATTCATCCTGTGCACTCCAGTTCTGTTCTTTGCCAATAATAGAAAATTAATTAGGAGAAGAGAGCTGTTCCACCAAAGTTGGAGAAATTTGATTGAAGCCTTCTGATGTTTTAACTTTATAGAAAATAGCTCTGATTATTAAAAGGATCTCATTATCTTATAATAAAGAAAAGGATAATCATTAGAATCACTTAGGCACCATTTTATTTCCTATGACTGATGATTGCTGGTAAATCTCATCAGAGTGAGAAAATGAAAACTTTTCTAAAATAAATGCAAGACAATAGAATTTAAAAAAAAATGGTGCATAATCTGTATTTTGCACCTAAAGCAACTTGTTTTGTTCTAAATGCTTTATGAGTCATAAGAACTTTTGAAAATAAGTTTATTTCTACATTTTGTGTATGTTTGTATGAGGGAGAATGTCTTCCATATGTATACAGGTGACATACGAGAAAAGACCGTGTCAGATCTGCTGGACCTGGAGTAGCAGGTGGTTATCAGAATTCCAACTTGGATACTGGGATATGAACTCATGTTATCCTAAGAATACATGCTGCATCACCTGCCAAGCACTATATTACTTTTTATTTAATAAAATAAGTCTTCCACAGATTAACAACAGCAAAACCTAAATAAACAAAGTAAATAAATGATCCATGGGACCATAATGCATCAATATTAAGAGGTTGTGTATGGGAAATTTGCAGCATGAATTGAATAGAATCCAAAGAAAATCCTCAACAATTTATGACAGGATTCCTGATTCCAATGCTGCATGCGAAGTGGAAATACTCAGAATGCTCAATGGGATTATGAAAAAATAATACACATATTGATACCATGTGATTTCTAAATTTACCACAAAGTTACAACAATCAAGAATATGTACAATATTTGTGAAAGAATAAAGGAGACAGAAAGAGCCAAGAACAAAAGCAGGAAAATATAGTCAACTTTTAATTAAAAGACCAAAGGAAACTCAGCCAGGAAAAGTGTGGTCTAATCAATGTTACTCAGCTACCTATGATTCTATATGTATAGAAATTAACACAGGCTTCACAACTCCCACAAAATTGACTCAAAGTGACCCTTAAATGTTATATTTCTGACAATTCAGCTACTGATATTTCTTCCAAACAGAGAGGCTCCAAACTCTAGAGCTCCTTTGGCAAGTGGAAGTAATCTCATGCTATGGCTCTGTAAAGCCTCATGTCTCCTTGTGGTTTCAGACAGACCCACTGATGCTCAATCATCAAACAGTATAGAAGAATAATTTAATGTCTATTTCTTGCCATATGGGTTATGGCACATGGTCTGGAATCTGTCATTTCCACCTGCCTAACAACATGTAAATATATTACAAGTATCACAGTGTGGTGGTATTGTGTTTCCCAAAATATTGTGTACCTTAATAAACTTATCTGGGGTCAGAGATGGAACAGCCACAATATTAAACAGAGGTTAGGCAGTGGTAGCACACACCTTTAATCCTAGCATTCCGGAGACAGAAATCCCTCTGGATCTCTGTGAGTTCAAGGCCACATTAGAAACGGCCAAGCATGGTGACTCACGCCTTTAATCCCAGAAAGCGAGCCTTTAATCCCAGGGAGTGAGGCAGAAAGTAGAAAGATATATAAGGCGTGAGGACCAGAAACTAGAGGCATTTGGTCTGGTTAAGCATTTGGCCTGGTTAAGCGTTTGGACTGGTTAAGCTTTCAGGCTTCTAGCAGCAGTTCAGCTGAGACCCATTCTGGATGAGGACTCAGAGGCCTCCATTCTGAGGAAACAAGACCAGCTGAGGATCCAGAGAGGTGAGGTAGCTGTGGCTTATTCTGTCTCTCTGACCTTCCAGTGTTCACCCCAATACCCAGCTCAGGTTTGATTTTATTAATAAGACTCTTTAAGATTCCTGCTACATCACAGCCTCTCATAGCCAGGGTGGCAGAGCCTCCCCCTCCCTGCAAAATCCACACTCAGGGAGTCTCAGAGAAGAAGGGCCACTGCCCAGGTCACCACATGGATCAACAGAACCATAGTCTGGCTTATAGTTCATTCCAGTTACAGAAGCTCTGACAGCTCAGCAGAACTGCTCCTCTTGGTTTGGGGTCAGTTGTAGCATGAATCTTAAAAGGTCTTATTAATAAAATCAAACCTGAAACCAGGTATTGGGGTTAAGGCTGGAAGATCAGAGAAGCAGAACAAGCCACTGCCACCTCACCTCACCAATTCCTCAGCTGTTCCTGTTTCCTCAGACTGGAAGCCTCTGAGTCCTCATCCAGAATGAATCTCATGAACTGTTGCTAAAAGCCTAAAAGCTTAACCACCTCTAGTTCCTGGTTTTCATGCCTTATATACCTTTCTGCTTCCTGCCATCACTTCCTGGGATTAAAGGCGTGAGTCACCATTCATGGCTGTTTCCAGTGTGGCTTTGAACTCACAGAGATCTGGATGGATCTCTGCCTCCCAAGTGATAGGATTAAAGGTGTGTGTGCCACCATTTTCTGGCCTATGTATCTAGTGGCTGTTCTATTCTCTGACCCCAGACAAGTTTACTATAGTGCACAATATTTTGGGGAACATAATATCACCACAGTCAGTGTTCCCCACACTCACTGTGGCATGGCTTGTGACTTTCCTCACAGCTCCCTACAGCAGAGCCAGATGAGAATCCTGGAAAGAACCTGCAAGCTACCTCCCATTGGTATTCCTAATTGCAAAGTCTTCCCAGGGTCTCACATTAGCTAAGGCCACCCAGTTAGGACTCAGGATAGTAGCAGCTCCCCTACTGGGTGATCATAAATCAAATGACACAGACAGCAGAGGCCTTTTCAGCTCTGCCCTTCCACCCTAATCTGGGAAATTTGTATTTTAGTAGAAATACTTCCAGTCTCCTAAAGCACTTCCTGTTTCCCTTCCAAAGCACACAGTCCTTTGTGTACAAATACACACTGATTGTCCAGTACAGCCAACCCTTTGCTTCATAGCTGTAAAGTCCTGCAGCCAAACACAGGTGTGTTCAAAAAGTAACTGTTGTTACTGTGTAACTGTTAAAGAAAAATAGACCATGAATTGGAAAACAATGAGTGGTCAATGGTAGGGCTTGTAGGCAGGAAAGAGTATTGGTGTAAATATTAAGGCCACTCCACGTAGTTAAAAGGAGATTTATTTAAAGGCGTAACTTACAAATGAAGGGATAGGTAGATTGAGGGTTCTGTGAAAGATGCAGCGTAGTCCGGCGATGTTCTCTGGAGAACTCTCCTCCGGCCACCTCTCGGCAGGCTTCCAGCATCAAGAGAGCACTGCATGTCCTGCTCCCCAGTCTTGGCCCCACCTTGAAGGCGTGACAGTTACCAAAGCCTCAATGGGGGTGGAACTTCCAGACCAAAGCTGGATGGCTACCCACTACAAAAGAGACTGTAGGTATGACATAGTCATAATCTCAAATAATTATCTTGAAACAGAATTCATAGCCATGTGTTCCAGATACTAGGGATTTGTATAAGAGCAAACCGAGGATTACTAACCTTTTTTCTCCTAAGGCTATACATCTTAAACAAGGAAAATAGCAGTCCTGTCAGGCAGGGCCACACCATTTTACCCAGATCTTCCATATTGGTTGAACTTGTGTAACTATAGTAATTTGGTTTCATGATAAGGTCAGTTCTTTATCCAGATTATTGATTGAATGTCTAGTCAGAACATTTATTGATCATCTAAAATTGATTACATGACTCCACATTGCTAATCTCAAATACTGTTGAAGCAAGAGAGCTTTCACCCTCTGTTCCGGCTCACCCTTTCTGCACTTTCACTACATCAGCTTTAAAGTTGGTGAGTGAACTCAATTCTTGCACAGGTCCCTCTTCACTTCTATGTCCCCTAAAAAAGCCAGAGAGACTGGGGAACACTCATTAACTGGCCCATTTTTCCTTCTCACTGGGCCCAGCCTGGAAGGAGTTGCAGGACTGTCTTCCCAGCACTGAGCTGCATAGGCAAGATTAGGTGTTCAATGCAGTTCTCAATTATATAGCATGAGGCAAGTCTGGGCTACAGGAGACATTGTTCTAACAGAAATCAATAATCAACAGCTCTTAAGAGAAAAGGAATGAAATAATGACCTAGAAACATTAAAGAACAGAAACAAATAGATGAGAGTAGTAATGTACTTTTAAAAATGTTAAAAATAATACCAATAAGTGATATTTTAAAATGATAAGAATAATGTATTTTTTTTTTTTTTTTTGGTTTTTCGAGACAGGGTTTCTCTGTGTAGCTTTGCGCCTTTCCTGGAACTCACTTGGTAACCCAGGCTGGCCTCGAACTCACAGAGATCCGCCTGGCTCTGCCTCCCGAGTGCTGGGATTAAAGGCGTGCACCACCACTGCCCGGCTAATGTATTTTTAAGATAAAAAACTTAGCTATATTGACTTCAAAAAAGAGTAGGACATTCTCTAGTAGAGGGAATGTCATTATAAGAGACAGATTGATTTTTGCCCACATGCACTTGTTGGCTGCTGAGATCTGTAACCTGACACACAGAGTTACAGCAATGGCCTTTTTCTTAAACTGTAGCATGAATCTTAAAGGGTCTTATTAATAAAAACAAACCCAGAGCCAGATATTGGGGTGAACTCTGGAAGATCAGAGAAGCAGAACAAGCCACAGCTTCCTCACCTCGACAATTCCTCAGCTGATTCTGTTTCTTCAGACTGGAAGCCTCTGAGTCCTCATCCAGAATAAATCTCAGCTGAACTATTGCTCAAAAGCCTAAAAGCTTAACCAGGCTCTAGTTCCTGGTCCTCACATCTTATATACCTTTCTGCCTCCTCCCATCACTTCCTGGGATTAAAGGCGTGAGTCACCATGCCTGGCTGTTTCCAGTGTGGCTTTAAACTCACAGAGATCCAGATGGATCTCTATCTTTGGAATGCTAGGATTAAAGGTGTATATGCCACTATCTTCTGATCTCTATGTCTATCTGTTCTGTTCTCTGACCTCAGATAAATTTATTAGGTTGCACGATATATTGGAGAACACAATATCACCACATTAAACCTCTGAACTGACATAACTATGTTAAGCAAAACTGAATATATCTGCTTAGGAGAGTTGCCTAATAAAAAAATTCAATATCCTTTAGTGTAAGTTGACCTTCCCAAATTGTATACCAATCAGTCTGGTCTGTCTTCATTCACAAGTCATCAATTAGTACTTGCTGGGAAATTACAAAATCACTCTCTCTGACACAATCAGGTATTTTTTCATAATGGTGACTTCAGCAGCTGATTGCCTACCCTATTTCCCCCAGCAGTGTACATAATAAACTATTCCTTCTATTCTGGTCTGAAGGTAGAAACCATGCTCCACATGCAAATCCTTTTCCTTTTACTGCAATGAATATTCAATTGCATGACTCAAATGGATAATTTTGAAACTCTGAGGTGGTACAATCACTCAATTTAAGATTTTGCAGATGTAATATAGAGGACAGCAAGGTCACTACCCTGAAGAGCAACAGACTGGGACTAAGGGCACTTGTGTCCACATAGGAGATCTTGACTCAGAAACATTTTTCTAAAAGGCTAGAAGTGCAGGTGTTCTAGAATCAATGTCTTCCCAGGGAAAAATCAATCCATATACTTAAGAGATTAATAGAGAAAAATCTCTTTATTGATAGCATGCATCCATCTCTGGTTTGCATTCTACATATGATATCATCCTTGTGTCTTTTCGGATCAGGCTCCAAGTTACACTTTGAACAATTTAAATAGAGACAGGCAACTTGCCAGTCTAGACACTTAGGCAGATGGGAGAGTTATATAGCAAAGATGTTCCCAGAATAATTTCTTAAGTATACCAGAGACCTGAAACAACAGGACCTTCTTTAGTGAGGGGGTCCTGAGGTGAAGGTCACAGGGGATGAGAAAGATAGGAAAAGTAGAAGGTAGAAAAGATAAAAGCTGGGTTGGGGAGGTTTTGTACAAGCTATATCTCACGTCAATTAAGCTTCTTAAGAAGAATAACATCTTGTATACTACTTCTAGGGAGGATATGGAAGAAAATGGGGAACTTCTAGGAAGTTAGCAGAAAGTATTATTCAATGGGGCAAATTCAGGAGGAGGCTAATCAAACAATGTTGCACAAGGGGAACACAGGGTTTCTCAAGAACATTACTGACCAAGCCCACAGTGGCTTTGGGATTGATAACCATAGCTCCATGTAGTGGGAAGAGTTGTGTTCTCTAGATCTGAAGCAATGCCCCTCCACAGAAGCCCTGGCCCCTGATCATTACCAACTTTCCCAAGCATATTCCTGACTTTAGAGAAGTTCTGTTTCATTGTCAATACATCAGGCACTTAGGGAAAGCTCCCAAGGCCTAGGCCCCAGACTGTTATTAGTACTCCAAAGAATTTCGTGTCGTCCATCCCCCCCCTCCCGCCTGAGGGCCTAAATGAAAGCCTTGCTTGATCAGGCAAGTCCTTAGCACAACAGTGTTTTACTTTTCAAATACTTATCACCTGGTGTCACACTGCCCATTTCTGAGAACTATGCTTTTCTCAAGAAGAAAAGTGGAACTTTACGGCACACCAGGCCTTAAGGTTTGTTATGACCCTGTAATGCCTCCTTGAGCCTGTTCTTTGACATAGGGTTGGGCTTAGTGGCTGGTTGTAAATCAGGACAATCTCCTGTAATGGTTTGGAGCCAAATGTCTGGAAAATCCTGGTGAACAAATGTGTTTCCTAGCATCCTAATCTCTAACAGAGTTGGTTTGCATATATTTATCTTTTGGGTGTTTTAGAGGCAGTCCTCCCTCAGCTAAATTCTACTACTCTCAACTTACTATCTCCTAAGCATTGGTAAATGCTTTATATCACCAATTCTACTCTTTGACATCACAGCATAGTAGTGGAGTGCTACCCAACGTATGAGATGCTCTTTACAACCACCATAAAATTAACTATAAATGCATCTTACATGTAAAGGTTAAATGGAAAGTGCTGAACATCTAGAAGATACTGAGAAATAAGGCCTCTCCGAGTTTGGCAACCTGCCTCCCATGGATGCATCAAAAGCATGTTGAGGTTGACTACAAAGATGTCTCTACACACAGCTCCCTGCACCCAATGCTCTGAGCAGATTCAGTCCATAGAGCAAAGTTATTCAGAGGCCAGCCCCTGGGTCCAGGGAGTTTCAAGGACCACATGAGACCTCACAGGACAAGGAATCTGGCTGCAGGTTCCCACCTAGATCCAGGGAAGACCCACCACACTGGCTCCTGCACCTCACCATCTACTCCACCCTATCTGGGGGCAGCAGCCCCTCACTCACTATCTCATGGTTTCCCAGCTCACCCAAGCTCTCTACTCAGCTCCATGCAGCAGCACTTGCAGCACAGCACACAAAATCACTGGTGCCAGCTCCTCTTCAAAGCCAGCCCTGAAGCCTGGCACCTGGAAGAGTCCAGCACCACTTCTGACTAGCAGGTCACCTGGAGAGCCTGATTGGCTAGTGAGGACTGAGTGGCAAGAGTTCCTCCCATAGGGTTACACTGCTTAAAGACACAGCACAGTGATTCCTGACCCTGCCTTCCACCCCAAACAAAGACCTTTTCTAGATCTGCAGAGATTTGCATTTCAAAAACACTTGCCCCGGCTCCAAAGCCAGACCCTGTTATCTTCCTGCTCTTCATAGGCACATAGGCACTTCCCCTTCTTCCTCCTGGACACAGTGTGGCTAGCTTGAACAGCCCACTACACTATGTGGGGTGGAGTTATTCCCTGCCACACAGGTGGAAGAGTGCCCAGAGTATTAACAACTAAAAGCAGATTTAAGGACACAAAAGGAGATGCTTGTTAGGTGACTTCACACTGAGGTCAGGTGAACTAAAGGTACTTTTTATCTGGTTGTCATGGGGACTTCAAACAATCAGGAAAGAAAATCAGGAACCAGATCTCAAACAAGATAATAGGTCTTCCACCATAAGACTGAATGATGGCTCCATTGCTTTAGCAGTTTTATTCCTGAAATTCAGAACAAACTGTTGGCAAATGAATAATAATAAAAAGAGTAGGCTTCACAGAAAGTTGAATATTTAGAGAGAATTGGAGCTAGGAAGAATGTGTTTATGAGCACTATTGTTAGCTAGCACATCTTCCTCCATGGGCAGGTTAAAAAAAAACCAACAACTGCATTATTCAAGCTTTTCTACATGAACAAGACTGGTAGAATGAATCTCTCCATGTATGTAGAAAGTGGATTTATCAGAATGTCTCACAAACTGTGGCCCAGATAGTCCAACAATGTCTGTCTACCAATGAGAATTTGAAGAGTCCAGTAGTTGTTCAGTCCATGAGGCTGGACATCTCAGATGGTCTTCACTATACACCAAAATTCCAAAGAAGTAGACTGTAATATTAGTAAAGGAATGAACTTGGTAGCCAGAGCTAGGGGAAGCAGGCAAAGAGAGAGAGCTTCCTCCTTCAGTATCCTTTATATATGTCAGCTGCTACCAGAAGGTGCAATTCAGATTAAAGGTGTTTGATTGGCTTTTTTTTTTTTTTTTGGTGTTTTGAAGACAGAGTTTTTCTGTGTAGCCTCATTCTGGCCTCAAACTCAGAAAATATGACTACCTCTGCCTCTTGAGTGCTGGGGTTAAAGGTGTGCACTGCCACCAAGCAGATAAAGGTGGATCTTATCACCTCAAATGACCAAGATTAATGATGGGTCCTCCCATTTCAAAACATTTAAGAAAAATCCCTCACAGGTGTACCCAACTCTTTGGGTTTTAGTTAATCCCAAAGTTAGTCAGTTTGACTACTAAGAGTAGCAATCACAACAGACAAGACAGATGAAATGAGAAAGATTTCTTACCTGCAGGAGGCATGGTGAGCATGGGAGTTATTTCCAAAACAATGCTTTTCCTAAACAAAGGAAGCATGTGGATTTTACTTAGTGAGTCTGGACACTTTCATGTAGACTTCTGCCTATTCCTAAGCATGCTTAGTTAACAAGTCCATTTCTAAACATGACCACAATGTAAAAGCAGGGACATTCTTACCTCAAAGTCATGCAGGAACATATATGAATTATAAAAATATTGGAAAGAAATGCCTCTGGCATGTTCATCTTGTACCACAAGGTCTTATCTGCAAACTGAGTAAATGACATTGTGAAAATTAGGTTGCTTTGGAGCCTATGATACTTGTAATCTTGATGTTTGATCTAAAAGATAACTATACCAATGCCACAGTCTCACAGACAAAAAAGATAGAGAACACAAATACACAAAACCAAGGAAAAGTCACCTAACAGCACTGTATACTCTGCTCTGTTATGATGATCTCTATTAACCTCAGAACAAAGATGCTTTTGCCTCTGAGCAGGCTGGCTCAGCATCAGAAGGTCATAGCTGCTTCCATGCATTGCATTCATTTTAGCTACCCTGGCTGCGGTCTGTCTCAGGGCTGTAACATCACTGTAGAGAATTCCATTCTTTCCTTTTTCTAACTTTTTAAAAATATATGATGTTTTGCCTGTATGTGTCTGTGCACAGTACCTACAGAGGCCAGAAGGTGAGAGATGTCTGGGACTGGAGTGACAGGAAATGGTTAGCCACCATGTGAGTCCCGGGAATGGAACCTGGGTCCTCTGTAAAAAACACCAATTGTATGTGGGATAGTTATGTTATGTTTAGGCATAATTATGATCTGGTTATTGTTTTTCATTTGAAAATTAATAAGGACATAAGGTGGTAGATATGATTGTGTGTCAAGTTGACAAGGAGTGGATTGTGATGGCTATTCTTGGTTGTCAATTTGACAATATCTGGAATGAACTATGATTCAGAAATGGAAGGCACAGTTGTGATCTGGACCTTGAGGCAAGAAGACAACATGCCTTTGATCCAGATCCTGAGGCTGGATGACACATGCCTTTAATCCAGACTTTGAGGCTGAAAGGCACACTTTAATCTGGTCACACCTTCTGCTAGAAGGACAATGGAAGAAGGAAGGCTGTGTATTAGTTCTTTGTCTGTTTTCCCTTGCCTTGTCAGCACATCCATTCCTTCACTGGCATTGAAGCCTACTTCTTTGGGATTCCAGCATATAAAAAAAAAAAAACAGCTGAGACACCCAGCCTCATGGGACTGAACAAACCACTAGATTCTTAGACTTTCAATTCATAGTCAGCCATTTTGGACTGCAGCCTATAAGACATTCCAATAAATCATATATATATATGATATATATATATATATGAGAGGTTCATTCCATAAATTCTGTGACTCAAGAGAACCCTGACTAATAGACTGGGATTTCCAGTCAGTTTAATTTCCAGTTAAATCTTTATACTTTTAGGTCCAAATTTTCAATTTATACTCTAACTACACCTCTGAAACACTCTTAGCAAATACCTCAGTACCAAATTATATACATTTGCAGAAAATAACCTTTCCCATTGTATAAATCTAAAGAATGTGGAAAACAGTGAAGTGTAGGGTTCGGTGTTATTTCTGATGAAAAATTTATAAAACAGTATGAGCCATTAGATACATGACAAGACTTGGTTATTTGTTTTGATCAAATTGATGGGTACATGTTACTTAGTGAAAAGCTACTTATTTATTAATTCAATATTGTAGGCATTCATGCTTTAAACTTATTAATATTCAATATTAAGTAAATTGATGCTTAAAAGTGAAACACTATCATCAAAGCTCCAGTCACCAAGGAAGGAGAAAGTAAACTCTGTCTCCAGTTCTAAAGCCACCATTTAGAATTGTAGTTAAAGGACTGAAAGATGAAGCTGGAGAGATGGCTCTGTGGTTAAGTGTAGCAGGAGAGTTTTCTCTCCGGGTCCCGCCAAGTCCCGGCAGTCCCTTAGCCCACTTATAAAATAAACATACAGACACTTATATTATTTAAACTGCTTGGCCATTAGCTCAGGCCTATTATTGTCTAGCTCTTACTCTTATATTTAGCCCATTTCTATTAATCTATACTTTGCCACGTGGCTCGTGGCTTATTGGTACTTTACATCTTCCTTGTCCTGGCTGCGACTGCAGTCTCCCCCTCTGCCTTCCTGTTCCCTCAATTCTCCTCTCTGTTAGTCCCGCCTATACTTCCTGTCTGGCTACTGGCCAATCAGTGTTTTATTTATACAGAGCGATATCCACAGCACTTCCCCTTTTCTTCTTTTTCAAAAAGGAAGGTTTTAACTTTAACATAGTAAAATTACATATAACAAAACAATTATCAAGCAAGAATTACAGTTACAATATTAAAGAAGATAGCCTATCTATCTTATATCTGTGAGTCTAAGGTTTTATATCTAACCCATCTTTTATCATAACTGAGGAAATTATAACTATCTAGTCTTCAACCACATCAAAGACCTCAGAAGGATATAATACTACCTGAGAAATGGGAGAAGGATGTAAGCAACTTTTGGGAGTCTTGCTGGGTAGACACAGACAGATGGCAGCCTGGACAGTCATCTAAAGTTCTCTTGTAAAGTTGGGGCATCTGTTTTCAGCCCACAGGGCTAGAGTCTCTCAGTCATTTTTTTTTTTTTTTTAGTGTCCTGTAGAATGTCTGGCAGGGTTTTTTTTTTTGTGTGTGTAGTCACTTTTTTTAGTTTTTTGTAGAATGTCTGGAAGTTTTTTTCTGCAAAACAGGAACATGAAAGACCATTTTGCCAAGCAAAGTTCAGTGGTTACCTTTTTATGGATCCTGCATGTTCAGTCGATCAAGCAGTCAAGGCAAGAACAGTTTCTTGCCCAAATGGCTATTTTTGTCAAGAAAAAGATAAACTCTATATAGAGTGTCTTTGATGCCCATCCTCCTCTCTGAAGTAAATCGGTGCTGCCAGGAGCAGACATGTCTCACTGTCCATTGATGGGATTGAAGACTAGCAGTTATAGTTACAACTTAGTATATATATATATATATATATATATATATATAATATCTTAGATAGAACATATTAAGTATTAGATTCAGGTTCTTTAGGATAGGACACCTTTTGGAATGATCTTTGTAACATACCATTTACCTACGCTCTAGACTTCTCTGGATTTTAGTATGTGTTTCTTGCTTGATATTGTTCACATTGATTGTAGTTCCATCTTATCTAGGTCATTATCCTTCATTACTCCTGGACAAGATTTGATAACCATTCCTTTGTACATAGTCTTGTATTAAGTTACAACCTTCTTATTTAGACAAAAAGGGGGAGATGTAGTGGGTAGCCATTCTAGCTTTGGTCTGGAAGTTCCAACCCCCATTGAGGCTTCGGTAACTATCACGCCTACAAGGCGGGGCCAAGAGAGGGACTTGAAGACCTGAGATCTGGATGCGCTGTGCTCTCTTGTTTCTGGGACCCTGGACGCTAGAGGTAGACCAAGCAGAGTTCTCCAGAGAACACCACCGGACTGTGCTGCGTCTTTCCCAGAACCCACAACCTACCTATCCCTTCATTTGTAAGTTACACCACTAAATAAATCTCCCTTTTAACTACACGGAGTGGCCTTAATAATTTCACCAATAGTTAAGAGCACTGACTGCTCTTCCAGAGGACCCAGGATCAATTCTCAGAACCCACATGGTGGCTCACAACACTCTGTAACTCCAGTTCTAGGGGGACTGACCCTCACACAGACATACATGCAGGCAAAACACGAATGCACATAAAAAAATTTAAAGTACTGCATGAAATTTAACATCACTTTCTAAATGGAGGTATTTTATTCTAGTATTATCCTTACTTAATACATTTCCCAGAGGTATGTTTGTATGCTTCAGTTGCTAAGCCTGAAGATATAAAATTGGAACATAAAAGTGTTAAAAGTATGGTTTAATAGTGCAGTTAGAATCTACAAACAATATTCACAAGAAAGTTTTGGGGTTTTTTGGAAGTGAATGGAATAATAAAATTTATTTCACATATCATTTTACTTTGAAAATGTAAAGTAACTTAGACACCTTCAACACACAATCTCTACTATGCTCTCTCTCTCACACACAAGCCTTGTTATTTAATGGGTATTCACTGACATTTGCTTTTGTTTTATGTTTGAAATATTTGCTATGTTTCTGGGATTTTTGTGTGTGCATAAACTTGTAGTTGGTTGTTTTTCTTTTACTCTTTGGGGACTCACCACCCAGCTCCCAAATAAATACATAGAGACCTATTCTTAATTATAAATGCTCAGCCTTAGCTTGGCTTGTTAGTAGCCAACTTTTCTAATTCAAATTATCCCATTTCTCTTTAACTAAATTTTGCCTCTGGGCTTTTACATTTCCTTATTCTATATATCTTTCTTTCCTTCTTACTCTGTAGCTGACAGGGTGGCTGAATGGCTGGATGGCTGGCCCCTGGCATCCTCCTCTCCTCCTTTCTTCACTCCTCTCCTTTTTCAGATATTTCCTCCTCTTTATTCTCTCTACCCCCCTGCCCCATCTATTTCTCTCTCCTTCCTAGCTATTGACTGTTCACCTCTGTATTAGACCAATCAGGTGTTTTAGACAGGCAAAGTAACACAGCTTTATAGAGCTAAACAAATGCAACAGAAAAGAATGCAACACATTTTTGTATCATTAAACAAATATTCCACAGCACAAACATATGTAACACATCTTAAACTAATATTCTAAAACATAAATTAGTCCATAACTTACTATAGACAAGACCAGGGGTTTATGTGGAATTTACAGTGACTGAGCTACACCTATGTTAAGATACATATGTTACTGTGTGAGTTGTAAATCACAGTCTCAGGAAGAGCTGGCTATGATTGAATACTGTGGTTGATAAACCATAATTGACCTTAAAAAATAAATAATTGTAATGGCCTTCTACCTTTTGCTATTAAGTCAAATGTGTCTTGTAAACTGTTAAAATGTTCTAAGTGGAATTTTAATGGCTTGCAGCAACGGGTAGTAAATACTGCAGAAGTCCTGTTTTAAGTGACCAGGTGAAATGGTGCTGGCTCCCAGAAGGTGTGTGAGTTTAACCTGTGAGGAGCTTGACCTTGTCTCTGTAGTTACATAATTAGAATATGTTAAAGTATCAGGTATGCTCTTGCTAATAAGTGCAGTATTTGGTAGGATAAGTAATATTGTGTCTTTTAACAAAATGTAAACATTCATGAATAAAACCTTTTTGTATGACTTATATATCAAGGATTAGTTTGGGGGGTACATATTTATTTAGTTAACAAGGACTTTTCATCTACTGTCTATTTGTTTTGTAATCATAAACTGTAATTTACATCACTTTGAAAAACATATTATTAAATAGATGTCAGGAGCCATACCTGGTGGTGGACAGGTCCCAGCAGAGGATGAAGGAGTTGGTGAGGGAAGGAAGTCAGTCAGGCCATGATAGTCAGGAGAATCTTGCAGCCTGAATGACTAGCAGCCAGAGTGCTTCTTTATTTATATGAATTTAGTAAGCAGAGATACATTCATGATGTTCCAAAACATAGATCATATCATTTTTGTTTTTGGACATGTGTTTCACTTCCTTTTGCTCATCTTTTAGTCATCATTAATAAACTATGATGAACAGAGTTATCATTTTCCCTCAAGTTTTGACATCATTAATAAATGGAGTTATTATTCTTACTCATTAAACCCATAACCCAATTTTTTAAGAAGCTAGAGGCATATGACAGTCTGTTCTCAGGCTGGTAGCTTTGGTCGCTTCAAGGACACTAGACCAAAACAAAAATCTTCAAGCCACCCTGGGCATTTTGCCATGTCCCAAGCAGTGTATTATTAACTCTCAATGGTCAGGGTGCCCAAGAAAAATCCTGAGGCCAAAGCTGCTGCAGTTATTATTCAAATTCTGGCATAATACAATGTTTATATTTTATATCTTTATAGAATTTGTATGTCTAATCCTGGCATTCTGTTGCTCCTTGGTGATATGACACCACAGTGACTCTGCATGTGCTAACTTTTCTCAGTAAAGGAGGTCTTGACATCTCTTTCTTTTACCACCTTCCCACTCCATATGTTGCTCATTAATATGTCTCTATGTACGGCAGAGGTACATGCCACATAATTGTCTGAGTATACAGTGGGAAGAGGCTTGTAATTTGAACTGTGGCCAACTCCTCTAGCCCACCCAATCTTGTTGACCTTTGAGTTTACTTTGTTTTGAATATCCTATTCCTGTATAATTACAGGGACAGTTGTTTCAAGAATGTCTCATAGCTTCATAAAGAGACCTCTGGCTTCTTTATGTGTGTCACAACCTCCAAGGCATAAGGAAGACCTTCAAGTAGATAAAGTTATCTCACTAAAAGCAGGAGTATGCTCAGGACTTTCCTAGGAGAGCTTAGAAGCAGCATTCCTGGGAGAATGCATAAATTATTCATAAGAAATTTACATCAGCCGGGCGGTGGTGGCGCACGCCTTTAATCCCAGCACTCGGGAGGCAGAGGCAGGTGGATCTCTGTGAGTTCGAGGCCAGCCTGGGCTACCAAGTGAGTTCCAGGAAAGGTACAAAGCTACACAGAGAAACCCTGTCTCGAAAAAACCAAAAAAAAAAAAAAAAAAAAAAAAGAAATTTACATCAATCCAATATCCCCAAATTGTACAAATATTAAAAGTTTCTCATGTATGCAACAGGTCAAGATGAAAACCAAAGGTGGCATGGCAGCCATTATGTGACTCAGTTTTGCTGGATCTTGGTCATGCAGCTGTGCTGGCTTTATGACTTTTACCATTTCATTCAGATATGGCTGCCAACTCCTTAGGGACAGCTTCTCACCACACAAGATACCTGCTGACTGCAGAGGACATCTGCAGAAAGGCAGGGCCACCTGCTGAGGGGCAGGGTCACATCCTGAGGACATAGGACACCTGCAGAGGGCACAGGGCTATCTGGTGAGGGCATGGGACACCTGCCCAGGGGCAGGGCCACTTGTTGACAGATTTGGCCACCTGTTCAGGGCACAGAACACATGTTAAAGAGACACTTGCTGAGGTCACAGGACACCTACAGAGGGCCCAAAACACCTGCAATAGGGCTGAAGAACCTGGTGAGGGCACAGGACACCTGCTAGGACACAGGACACCTAGAGTGGGGTAGAATCAACTGATAGGGCACAGGACATCTCCAGAATGTCAGGGCCACCGGCTGAGGATACCTTCAGAAGAGCAGAGCCACCTGCTGAGGGCATAGGACAATTACAGAGGACCAGGACACCTGCAGAGGGCAAGGGTCACCTGCTGAGAGCACAAGACACCTGCTAAAGACACAGGACACTTGGAGAGAGGCAAAGCCACATGTAGATTGGCAGGGTCACCTGCTGAAGGAATGGGAACATCTGCCAATGGCTTAGGGACATCTTCTGACCACACAAGACACCTGGTGATCACATAGGACACCTTCAGAATGGCGGGGTCATATGCTGAGGACACAAGACACCTGCAGAATATCTGGGCCCCTGCTGTGGACGCAGAGCCACCTGCTGAGTGCACAGAACACCTACAGAGGACACAAGATAGCTGCAGAGGGACAGGGGCAACTGATGAAGGCACAGGACACCTGCTGAGTGTCAGGACCACTGCTGAGGAATCAGAGCCACCTGCTGAGTGCAGAGGACACCTACAGAGGACATAGGACAACTGAGTGGCAGGGCCACATGCTGAGGGCACAGGATATCTTTAAGGGGCCTGGTCACCTACTGAGGAACAGAGCCACCTATTGAGGGCAGAGGATGCCTATTAAATGTCAGGGCCACCTGCAGAAGATCAGAGTCAAGTGGTGAATGGCAGGGATACCACTTAAGGGCACAAGACACTTGTTGAGGGGCATGACCACCTGCTGAGGTCACATGACACCTGGTAAGGGGCACAGCCACCTGCTGAGATCGCAGGACACATTTAAGGAACAGGAACACTTATTCAGGACTGGGAACACCTACTGAGGTCATGGGGACACATACATAAAGACAGAAGACACCAGAAGAGGGGTAAGAGCATCTGCTGAGGGCAAAGGACATATTCTAAGCAGGTGGCTAAGGACCAGGGCCACCTGCTGAGGGCATGGGGACATCTACAGAGGACACAGGATACACATGCAGAGGTTCTGGGACACCTGCTAAAGTCACAGGACACCTGCTAAGAGTCAGGGCCACCTGTTGAGGACCAGGGCCACCTGTGAAGGGAAGGGGAACACCTGCCAATAGAATGGAGATATCTTCTGACCACATAAGACACCTGCTGACAGCAAAGGACTGTGGTGAAACATAGAAGCCAGGCAATGGTGGCACACACTTTTAATCAGGATCTCTGTGAGCTCAAAGCCACCCTGGACTATATGAGATTGACTCAGTCTAGGAGAGAAACAGAGCCAGGCAGTGGTGGCTCACATCGTTAATCCCAGCACTAGGAAAGTTGAGACAAGAAATTATATGGGTGGGTGGAGACAGGTATGCAAGGCGTGAGGAGACAGGAACTACAGGAACTAAGGCCTTTGGGCTGAGGAAAGCTGCTCAGGCTGAGGTGTCCTAAAGGTAAGAGGTGGCTTGTTCCTTTGTCTCTTTGATCTTTCAGCTTTCACCCCAATACCAGGCTCCAGGTTTTTTTATTATAAGACCATTTAGCAATTTGTGTTACAAAGGACACCTGCAGAAAGGCAGGCCCATTTGCTGAGGGGCAGAGTCACCTGTAGAAGCACAGGACACCTACAGAGGACACAGGATACCTCCAGAGGTGCAGGGTCATCTGCTGAGGGGCAGGGTCACATCATGAGGACACAGAACACCTGCAGAAGGGCAGGGTCACCTGCTAAGGACACTGGACAGCTGCAGAGGGCATGGGAACACCTGCCGAGGGCCAGGGCCACTTGCTGACAGATTTGGACACCTGTTGAGGGCCCAGAAAATGTGTTAAGAAAAAGAAACACTTGCTGAGGGCACAGGACACCTAGAGAGGGGCAGGGTCACCTGAGAAGGCACAGGACACCTGCTGAGAAGCAGGGCCACCAGCTGAAGACCAGGGCCCTGTGCTGAGGACCACGGCCACCTGCTGAGAACCGGGGCCACCTGGTGAGGACCAGTGCCACCTTATGAAGGTGTGGGGACACCTACAGTGGGCACAAGACATACAGAGGGCCTGGGACAACTGCTGAAGGCAAAGGACGCCTACAGAGGATACTTCCAGAGGGGCAGGATCACCTGCTGGGTGGCCGGGCCACATGCTGAGGACACAGAATATCTTTAAGGAACCTGGCCATGTGATGAGGTACAGGGCCACCTGTAAAGGGCAGAGAATGCCTATTACATGTCAGGGATACCTGCAGAAGACCAGAGCCACGTGGTGAGGGGCAGGGATAAAGCTTGAGGGCAGAGGACACCTGGTGAGGGGCACAGCCACCTGGTGAGGGCACAGGACATTTAAGGAGCAGGGACACTTATTCAGGACCAGGACCACCTGCTGAGGTCATGGGGACACATACATAAAGACAGAAGACACCAGAAGAGGGGTAAGGGCATCTGCTGAGGGCAAAGGACACATTCTAAGAGGCAGGGCCACCTGCTGAGGGCATGGGGACATCTACAGAGGACACAGGTCACCTTTCACATGGACAGGGAACCTGCAGAGGGTAGACACACAAGTGTCTCCTGCTGCACACAGGGGTCTCCTGCTGTATACAGGGTCTCCTGCTGATGTACACAGGGGTCTCCTGCTGATGTACACAGGGGTCTCCTGCTGTATACAAGGGTCTCCTGCTGCTGTACACAGGGGTCTCCTGCTGTATACAAGGGTCTCCTGCTGCACACAGGCATCTCCTGCTGTGTACAGTAGCCTCCTGTTGTACCACCAGGGTCCCCTATCCAGGAGGGCCTCCTGTCGCCCTAGCTGAGGCTGCCAAGCCGCTCCCTGGGGTGCAGTCCCCAGAGGAACAGCACCGCCCTCCAGCACAGGCCTAGGCAGAGGACACGGGGAGGGTGGGGAGGCAGGGAGTGGCGGTCGCCACCCAGCCTGGGGCCCCTGAAGATACTCACCTGGTGAGGTCTGTGAACGGAGAGGCCACCGGAGTACCGG
The DNA here is from genome assembly GCA_902168325.1 of Peromyscus nudipes. Lineage (NCBI taxonomy): Eukaryota > Metazoa > Chordata > Mammalia > Rodentia > Cricetidae > Peromyscus > Peromyscus nudipes. Next base: position 48,933 of record CABHPH010114003.1, read on the forward strand.
CAGGGAGCCACAGGTAGCTGGGGAGGTGGGGGGCTCCCTGGCAGCTCCTTCATGTGAGCGCGGGATGGGGGCGGGAGTGCGAGCCCCAGGCTGTCCTGGGGTCCCAGTGCTGACTCTGGGTGGGAGTGCGAGTCCCAGACTGTCCGGTCAGGTGCTGACTCAGGACGTGAGTGTGAGCCCCAGACTGTCCTGGTGCTGACTCCGGGTGGGAGTGCGAGCCCCACACTGTCCCGAGGTCCCAGTGCTGACTCAGGACTTGAGTGCGAGCCCCAGGCGGTCCCGGGGTCCCAGTGCTGACTCAGGACGTGAGTGAGTGAGAGCCCCAGGCGGTCCGAGG
>CABHPH010114005.1:0-50136 GCA_902168325.1 Peromyscus nudipes
CTGAGATTGGAGGGATGTTTATCTGAGTATTCCATTGTTGTAACAAGTCTCGACCCCACAGGTTCATGGCTATGTTAGCTACATATGGTTTTAATTTTGCTCTCTGTCCTTCTGGACCTATACATTCTAGCCATCTTGCACTCTGTTTCACTCGAGATAATGTCCCAATTCCTAACAGTTGAACGTTTACCTCTTGAAGAGGCCAAGTTGGATACCAAAATTCTGGTGCAATTGTGGTAAGGTCCGCACCTGTGTCTACCAGACCAGACAACAAAACACCATTTATTTTTATTGTCAGTTTTGGTCTTTGTTCATTAATAGAAGTTTGCCAAAAAATTTTCTTTATGTTTTTTCCTGAATTTCCTATTCTATCTGTTTCATCATCCCGACCAACATGATTTATTCCAATAGGCATTTGGTTATTTAATCGCTTAGAGCAGGGATTTCCTCTACAATTGCTGGAAAGGTTTGAACTGGATTTACTGTGGGGGCCTGCCTGAGGCCCCTCTGGGAGTTTCCCAAAGCCCGAGGCAAAGGATTACCCTGTCTGTCCCTTGTTGATCTACACTCGTTTGTCCAGTGTTTTCCCTTACCACACCTTCTGCATACTCCAGAAGGAAGGGGCATTCTGTTGCCAGTGTTCTTTGAAGAAACATTATTTCTAGGAATGATCTGTTTACAGTCCCTTTTTAAATGTCCTTGCTTTCCACATCCAAAACTTCTAACATTTCTCAAACCCTTTGACATTGCTTCTCCTACCCACATATCATCCTGGTCATGAGCCTCAACATTAACTGTATCTCTAATCCAATCTTCCAAAGGTGCAGATCTTGCCTTTAATGGCCTGATTATTCTTTTGCATGCTGCATTTGCATTCTCAAAGGCCAAAGATTCAATTATTATCTGACTAGCCTCTAAATTCGGAACCATTCTCTGTACTGCTGAAGTCAATCTTTGTAAAAAGTCTGTGAAAGATTCTTTTGGGCCCTGTATAACCTTTGTGAATGACTGAGTTTTTTTTCCTGGTTCCTCAACTCTGTCCCATGCATTTAAGGCTGCGGTTCGACATAGAACTAGGGTTTGGACATCATATAAACATTGTGCTTGTACTGAAGCATATTGGCCTTCTCCAATAATCTGATCCTGGCAGACTTGTATTCCATTATCCCTCCATTGTCTTTCTATATTTTTAGCCTCGTTGCTGAACCACATTTTAAACTGGAGATTTTGTCCAGGCTCAAGAACAGCCTGTGCTAAATCCCGCCAGTCCTTTGGTAAAATCCTATTACAAGTTGACCAGGTGTTTAACATTTGTTTTACATATGGAGAATGCATGCCATAAGATGCTATTGCCTGGGCTGGAGAGATGGCTCAGCGGTTAAGAACACTGCCTGTTCTTCCAGAGGTCCTGAGTTCAATTCCCAGCAACCACATGGTGGCTCACAACCATCTGTAGTGAGATCTGGTGCCCTCTTCTGGCCTGCAAGGATACATGCAGATGCTACACTATATATATAATAAATAAGTAGATCTAAAAAAAAAAAAACTTCAAAAGAAATGATTACATATAAAAAAAAAAGATGCTATTGCCTCCTTAAATCTTCGTAAGTCTAACATTTCAATTGGAATCCAAACATTTTGTTCATTCTCTTCACCAGGTAGCTGCTCTATGGCAACCGGATAAATTAAGGGTGATTGTGTGAAAACAGGTTTTCTTTCTGTAACCTTATGATTCAATTTTGAAACAACTTCTCTGTTTATTTCATCTGTCTGAATTTGAATTTCTCTATAATTCATTTTTACAGGTTTAACAGGTTTTTCTGAGACTGTTATCCTGGCACTTAAATTGACTATCTTTTTAAATAGTACAATGAGGATAAGAAAAGTAATAAGCTGAATAATTCGATCAATATTAATATTCTCATATAGTTGTTCCATTGTCAAAGTGCCTAAAATTTCAAACAAAGCCCAATTTTCTTCCAATGTACACATAAAGCCCATTTTTTTTAATGTAGAAAAAAATTCTCTTTTAAATAGATATGTTAATTGACTTACCAAGTCTTTGTAGAACAGTAGAAATTCGATGGAAATTTCAAAACAGCCACCTGGTGTTCAAGGTGTGAATCCAGAGAAAGAGAGAGAGCAAAAAAGCGTAGCCGCTTGAGCCAAGTCAAGCCTTAGCTTTACAGGCAGGGGTCCTGTTCAGCAGGGCAGGCCTGAGTTGTTTGTAACACTAGCTTTAAGCAAGTAGCAACAGCTGTGGGTCAGTCAGACATAGGCCTGAGCTAGGGAGCTGGGCCACTCAAGCCGGAAACCGGACCTGCGGCCAAGCCAAGCCAAGCAGTTTTTAATGGATTCTTGTCACGTTGGGCGCCAAATGTAGATGTAACCAACCATCTTATAAATAAGAAACACAGAACCAATGCAAAGAAGAAAGCCAAGAGGTCAGAGCTAAGAGCTAAAACCTTACCCTTCCTCCTGCAGTGGCCCTACCTCTCTGAAGGAGCCGCTACTTCCTGTGTTAAAGTCTTTATATAGTCTCTGTTCTGCCTTCTCATTGGTTGTAAACCCAACCACAGGACTGCCTCATCACGGCCTGTCTGTATAGACCTCCAGGTGTTCTATGGTTGGTATTGAGATTAAAGGCATGTGTATCCAATGCTGGCTGTATCCCTGAACATACAGAGACTTACCTAGCTCTGTCTACCAAGTGCTGTGATCACAAGTGTACACCACCACTGCCCTGCTTTCCTATGGCTTGCTAATAGCTCTAACCCCCAGGCAACTTTATTTATTAACATACAATTAACATTTTAACATTTTGGTACAAAAGAAAAATATCACCATAGACAACACATAAAGCAATTATACATTCATTCACTTTAAAAAATTAAAAAATTAAATTTGTTAGATTTTAGCTTCATCCTACAGCAAGAACTAGTAAATTTCTCTTTTTAGAAAATCCCTGAAAATGCCAAGGTTTAGATTTTATTCTCCTTTTCTGTTTTTCCTATCTATATATAACTTGAATGAATCATTAAAGATAATACCATTATTAATTCTTAGTAATGTGTGCTGGCTTTAAACAGGAAGATGCTGTTATTTACCTCCATCTTCCCTCTTCACTAAGTGGAGAACTGCACAGGCTCGGAGTGAGCTCCCCATGGGAGCTGCTTTCCTAGCTCCTCTGGCTGTCAGCTCTACTTTATTCATTTTATCTTGTCAACATTATCATTGACCCCATAGACACTAAAATCTACAAAGAGAGTTCACAGAGTGAGGATCTGGGGGACAGTAGTCAGAAGAGTTTTGCAGTGGCAAAGACCACATGTAACTCTGTAACAGTATGTCTTATACTCATATGCACAATGTCCTTTGCTTAGGATGTCAAAGCCCAGGCGACCATACCACTCCTGGGCTACATTGTGGATGACATGCCAAAGAGTGCAGATCTGCCACACAGTTTCAAACTGACCCAGTCCAAGTCTGTGCACAGCTTTGCTGCAGACAACGAGGAACTGAAACAGAAATGGCTGAAAATCATCCTTCTGGCTGTCACAGGTGAGACACCAGATGGCCCAAGTGAGCATCCAGCCAGCTTGAACAATCTCCCTGGACCCAAGAAAAAGTCAGAATGCTAAACTGCAGCAGCTGCCAGTGTGGAGTCTCAAGTAAGACCAATAGCTCAAGACATCCCCAACTCTCCTTCCTCGTCTCTTAGCACTTTACATTGAGAAATATGGTTTCATAAATACATCTTTTAAATATGTTTGTATACTCTTAGTAAATCAATGTGCAGAGCCACTCTTCTGTTGAAGTTCTGAAATAATGTGGAAAGTGAAACATTTTTGATAAGCTATTCCTTAACTATTACGTTGGCCTTGACGGGGTGGGTAACCAATGTCAATTGATTGTATCACTACCTGGTTATAATGGGCCTTTCATTTAAGAAATCCTTCAATGTCTTGTTCACTTGTAACAGTGTGAAAGATATACCTCCATGTAACCAAAATAGATCTATGATAAAAAAAAAAAAAAAGTACAGGGACAGTTTAGAGAGTATTGTATGAACTTGTCTAGTCTCATACTACATTAATGGTTTCTGTTCTTGTACAACACAAAGAAATATAGGTTGCTGATGTTCATACTTTTTGACTTAAGATAATACTTGTTTTTGTAGAATTACTCCTAATAATAAAATATCTAAAATATAAATCAATGTACTTGTATATAGTGTTGAAATAAGTATGAACATGTGAGCTTCTCTCTTCAGCTTTAGTTTTGTTTTTACTCTGGTTCATTTTTTAAATATAAAACCTATTTTATCTCTGAACTCAGCACTGTTCTAAACTTAATAAAAATTTTTGGTAATTTATGTTGAACTGATTGGAATCTAAATGTATTCATATTTTTATAGTAAAAAAGCAGTAATTTATGTGGTGTAGGATATAGTTTGAATTCCAACAGTATTTTTAGAGTGCTATTTTTTTTTGTTCTATACCTATTTAAAACAGTGCCTCTCTTAGAAGGTGCTATTAATACTTATTTAGATAAAAGATGAGGGTTTAGTTAAAGTTAACTAAACATTATTATTTTACCTACTCTGGTTATTCTCAACTTAAGTGCACTTTGGTCACTGAGATAAAAAATTATATGGATTATTTTACATTTTACAATAACATAATTGTCTTAGTAATTTAATGTCAGCGTATACAAAAACTTTCACTAAAACTTGAACTATATAAGACATCTAACCTTATACAGACCTGGGATATGTGGGAAACATTTGTTTAATGTTTAATGTTTTCCTTTCCATAAGACTATTATGAATGGTAATAATGAACACTTAAGAAAACTGTGTGAGCTTTCCTTTTATCAGCTACAAAAGCTCATACATGTGCCAACTTACTTGGGAAAAGGAGTTATTAGATAGATAGTAGAGGAAATTTATGCTTAATCATGCACTAGAAAAGAGGGCTGAAATCAGTATTGCAGAATCAATAATGGCAGGTTTCCAGGAGATGCAAAGCATTGAAGAAAGTACAGAATTATTCTCCCTTTTTTATCCCACATGGAATCTCAGATAAACTATAGCTGTCTATTATAAAGTCTGCTCTTCATTAGTTTGTAATTAAAATGTCATGTTGAATTGACTATTTAACTTTTAATACTTTTCTCAGAGGGTTTTTTTTCTCACTTTTCCATACTCCAAGCATTACCACTTTTATGGTACTGTTTACTAGGAATTGATAAGAATGTCTCCACTACACACAGTCTTTAAGGGCTACACTTGAGATGTAAGTATGGTTACTCAGAATCTGAGACCACCACACGTTTGTTTATACAGCTCATGCTGCATAAGTAATGTCTCTTGTTTTTCCTACTTCAAAGGAGCAAGGGAACCAACCAGGTTCCCTTTGTCCATGAAATCCCAGACATGATCACTAACATTAAATCATCTACTCAGAGCCACCAGTGGGAGAAACAAAAAGCCAACGTCTTATTCCCTACTAAATGAGGGCCGAAAAAAAGAAAGAAGAAAGAAATTGTACATTGTTTTTCTTTCTAGTTGTCTGCATTGATGCTGCATTTGGGTGGGAGAAAGAGACAGGTGTGCAGGGTACCTGTTGACAAAATTAAACAGTAGCTAGACTTGTTACTTTACTTTTCATATCTCAAGAAAAGAGAAGCAGTAAAAATGTAGAATGACTATCAAAATAAAGATAAATATTTTGTAAATATAAATAATGAATGGGATATTCCACTTAGAAGATTTATGTCAGATTATTAAAAAATTATATTTGATCAGCAAGAAGACTACATGTTTGCCTACCACTAAATTCTTGAATAGAAGTAATGTGGATAGATATTCAGTGTTGCTTAACTTAGATTATTGAAAGAATACTCATAAAAAGGATGTTAGCATGCTCTTATTGTTCATTAAATAAGGAATGTTAGTGCCAGAAGAGGATCTGTGGCCATCCCGATTGCCACCTTTGCGGCTCTCACCATACTCTGGCCAAGCACAGTGAGCAGCTGCCCCATCTCACTCTCAAAAGAATCACTAACATTTTCAGTAGGAGAATTAAGAAAAGTAATAGAGTAGTAATATTAGTTACTTATTAAAAACTCGGCTCTGGGGCTAAGGAGACTTCTATGCAAGGATGAGAAATGGAGGTCAGTCAGATCTCCAGAACCCACACAAAGGCCAGGTGAGCATGGCCCAGCACAGCAGAGGCAGGGACAGGAGACCCTGGTGCAGGTTCACTAGCCAGACGAGCCAAAGCAGCAAGTACAGGTGCAGCAGGTCACCTTGCCTCAGTGAGGTAGAGAGGTACCAAGGAAGTCACCTGACATGAAACTCAGATCTCTACACATATGCTCAACTACCTAAGTATATGTGAACATATACATGGATACCATGCACTTATACACATATTCAAAAATTAATTTAAATAAACTCTAATCCAAGAGGTAATTAGAATAGTTAACCTCTTTCTGAGATAACTGAGGTTTCATGATAAATTGAACCTGAAAATATAAGTTACTTTCCTATTCAAATAAATGTTCTATATGGTTCTTAATTTGTTGTTTCCTCTAATTCAATGCTTTCAAAAGTCATCTTCAAGAGAAGTGTCCTTACAAACTTAAGAAAATATTTATTTGGTAAAACCGTTATTCATTTAAAGCATTCCACTTTTTAACTTAAATACTGCTTTTGTTGAAAGTCTACCATTTGGTAAAAGTAAGATGTGGTGCATACTTTTATCTTGAGTTTTTTGTTTTTTTTTTAAAGATTTATTTATTTATTATGTATACAGTGTTCTGCCTGCATGTATGCCTGCAGGCCAGAAGAGGGCACCAGATCTCATTACAGATGGTTGTGAGCCACGATGTGGTTGCTGGGAGTTGAACTCAGGACCTCAGCACTGGAAGAGCAGCCAGTGCTTTTAACCTCTGAGCCACCTCTCCAGCCCTTGAGTTTTTTTTTTTTTTTTTTTAATGGAGTTCAATAATGAAAAATACCACGAGCCACTTTTGTAATAATGGCATGCAATAAAACTCTCCAGGTATGAGTTTATGCTAAAAGTATAAGGCCCTAAGCCACAGCATATGGAGAATCAGCTTCCTAGGAGTGACATGGTAATTGAAATTGCTGAGCACGGGGAAAGAAAGGAATGGAAGCCATTTTTCCATGGTTTCAGATACTATCAACTATGTTTTAGTTTTGCAAAGAATATGTACTATCTTCATTGGGTAAACTACACCAATTATTTTTAATTATAAAAATTAACCTTGTAAATGTTTCCTGTGGAATTTTCTAAACAGAGTATTTGTTGCAGTCACAACTGTTTTAAAAAAAAAAAAAAAAAACCTGTAAATTCTGCGGTACTTCAGGGTTATTGAAGAGTCATTAATCCTTCTAAAAGCCTTTTCCCAAAAATACTTCTGGGGTTCATGATTCTGTTTTTACTTCTCCTCCTTGTTGAGATAGAAATGGTTTCTCTCCTTCAATTATTTTCAAGTATCATTTGTTTATCTCCAAAGCCTTAAGTTATTCAGAGCTTTTTGTCTGCAGTGCATTGTTAATCACAAGCTCTCTGCAGGTGTTGTCATAGCAAATGAGCAGAAATAAGAGCAAATAACTGTCTAGGAAGCACAGTTCTTGTTCCGGCAGTTATCTCTGGTGTTATACAGAGTAGAAAGTAACTTTACTTTCCTGCATCACATGATGTTCCTGTTAATAGATCGAAGATAAGCACATGGTATTTATAACCTAAAATCTGAAAAACAAGAATATCTTTGTATTTTCTTTCTTTAATGTTGTGTTCTTCAAGTGTATGAATATATGAACTATGGCTAAAGAGTTCCTCTTGTTAGAATTATGTTGATATCTATAGTGGATCCTGTAACTTCTTCATTCTTAGTTTCATTAGAATCAAATTACTTTTTATTTTAATATAACTACTAAGCTATAGGTTCCCTAGATTTTAAAAAAAATGAGTATTAGACCACTTTATCTATCTAAAAGCCTCATCTGTGATTTTATATGTATATGTATAAATGTAAAAAATATTACTCTTCAATTCTCACCAAAGGAACAAAATGTTATGTAAATTTTAATTTAAGTGTTTTAACAAAAATTATTCACAGGTATTCAATGTTATAATTCTTCTTTACACATGCTCCTCAATCTTCCCAGGTTACAGGAAGAGACAATGTTGCTTTTGTTGCAGGTGTAGAGAGAGGAATGTGGTTAGCAACAGAAACAACAGAAATGAATAGATATGGGTAAACGGACTGCTGGTCTCCAGGGAAGAACAACAAAGCAAAACACTGAGCTGCGCTCGGGAAATCAAGTAGAAGATATTCATGTACTTGTTTGTTGATGGAATCCTTGTACCCAGGCTTTGGCCTTAGTCTCTAAATTATAGATGACACTATCTTATTATTACTTTCTTTTTCCTTTAAGCTTTTAAAAAATAATTTCATTCTATAAATGATTTTCTGCTGGTTTTGACTCTAAATTCAACTCTCTAAGCTAAAGGCATGGCCAAATGCTGTGTCTTTTATGTATTTCAAGATAAAATAAAACATGGCTTCTACAAGACAGTTAATTTGTTGGGGAAGCATCCCTGAAAGTTGCAAGAAGGTTATCCTTTGTCCTGAAATTCATTTTGGTCAATTTAATAAAATATTAAGTCATATTTTAATATATTTTAATAAGTGAATGCTAAATACAAAGTAAAGACACGTTTGGGGACAAACAGGCCATAGAGCCCATTGTGACGACAGAATTGCATTGTGTATTATGGTTTATGAGAACTCAAATGTATCATAGGTACCATTAGCATATAATCATTCACATATAAAGCCAAACTGGTATTTCATCTTTTAAGAGACAATTAACTGTTATTTAAAAATAAGTATTATCTTGATTTTTCTTTTGACATGTTGACTGAGTTTGAAAGGGCATATCAGAATATTATAGTTGACTCTAATGTGAAAAAAATAAACACCCAATTTTCCAGTGGTATGAATGTAAAATACTTGGACATAGTGTATATATAGTGTAACATCTGTATATTTGATCATAAAGTCAGGTAATTGAAAACATTGTAAAATTAAACCCTTCAATTCCTGTTAAATATGAAACATTTGTATCTTGTAAATAAAGATCCTTAAATTGGTTCTGGAGGCTTGGCTGTTATTTCCACTAGGACTATGTGTATTCAGTATTCATGATTTTGATTTTCTGATCAGAAAAAGGTTATTCCAACAGGATATTGATACTTCTAGATTCTAGTCATCAAAAACCCTAAAGAAAATCCTAAGAAACTTTCAAATGTGATGTCACAAGTAAAACTTTTCCAGAGATCACATTTTTTTTATAAGTTTATCAGCTTTTTTAGGCCATAAGGAACTAATTCACAATTTATCAAACACTATATAAAAGCAATTGGCCTCAGCTAAAGGATTGCTTACAATGAACACAGCTCTTGGCTCTTCAACATTACTTGTTTGGATTCATGGTTTTTCTGGGTGGAATATGTAGAGAGCACCCGTGTGTGATAATTAAGGGCTTCTCAAACTTTGTTCAGGGCATAGTGTTAAAAGGAAGAATGTGACTTAGCAGGTCCACAGCACAGTTTTAACTGTCCTCGATCAGGCTGCTGCTCCTCGGAAGAATATCAAAAGTAGGAAAGGCTTTGTCAGGGAGAGCTAACTGGAGACCCCTGGTTGTGTCATTTATTGTTGTGACTTCAGACATAAACTTTCTTTTTTTTTTTTTTTTTTTTTTGAGACAGGGTTTCTCTGTGTAGTTTTGCTCCTTTCCTGGATCTCACTCTGTAGCCCAGGCTGGCCTTGAACTCACAGAGATCCACCTGCCTCTGCCTCCCGAGTGCTGGGATTAAAGGCGTGTGCCACCATGGCCCAGCATAAACTCTTTCTTGAAGAACAGTGTGCCATAGATGACACAAATGTGTTACCTGCTCCATATGAGGCACTGGCTCCTCATTGCTAACATGAGAAATCATTTAGTTAAGGCAAAAGTTTGCAGACCTGAGTAACAGTATGATATGATCACCTGGACACCATTTAAACAGGCTAATGTCTTTGATCCACCTTCAAATTCCTAAGCTCTTGGGTTAGGCTCTGGATAGCAGTGGCTTAAAAATTCCTCATGTGGGAAAATATTTCAAGATACAGCCTAATTGGGGATTTTCTGAATAACACTCCAGTAGCAAGAAATGACAAGTGGAATTGTATGCTGTTTACAACCCTCTACACAGACGAGAACAATGAAATGATTGGGCAACCTGAAAGGGAACAAAGTCTTTGCCAAATATTCACCTGATGAGAGAATAATGTTCAGAACATATAAGGAATTAAAAAGTCCCCACTGCTCCTTTGTCACTGTCCACTGCTCCTGTCTCTACAGTTCCTCATTCTCTGCACAGTGACGAATTCTGACTCTATAGTAATCACCACCTTCTCTGATGAGGGCTCAAACAGGCACCAATCTCTGGGTATAAAAGTAAGTGCTTAGGGGACAGTTTAATACTATTTAATAGAATAATAGCAGAAGGTTCTGCCCTAGGGCCTATTACCTACCCACCACATGTTCTTGGTCCAGTTTACAGTACTGGGGATGAGTTTCATCTTATGAAACAAGCCTTAAAAACAACCTTTGTGGAAGACAGCTGTAAAACAGTGTTTTCTTTACATGAAGGGGTCATTCCACACAGGAGCCTCACAGCAGCCGAGACTGTATATATAGAACTATTTTCTTGGCATGGTTATTGCATGAGCTCACAGCAGCCATGTACATACAGAACTTGTACAAGATAAAACCAGCCACAATCACAGCATGGGTAGGGGAAGAAGGTCATGAAGTCCCACCACTAGCTGAGAAGCTGTTGGCTGCTAGGGGAGGGAAAGTGTTCATTTTCTTCAGGGTTACAACCCTGATAGGCTACACATCTTCTGATGGGTGGCGCTGCATCCATGCACGTGCTGGCAGCTCTAAGTGCACTCAGAGTGTTTAAAACAACATGCAGTTGTGAGGGGAAAGTGGTGGTAAGGCAATAAGGGAGGCTGGATTTATTCAAAACACTACATGCATATTTGAAATTCCCAATAAGAGTTCAGGTGTCATTGGGCGATGGTAATGCATTCCTTTAATTCCAGCACTTGGGAGGCGGAGGCAGGCAGATCTCTCTGAGTTCGAGGCCAGCCTGGTCTACAACGTAAGTTCCATCCAGGATAGCCAAGACTGTTACACAGAGAAACCCTGTCTCAACAAACCAGAGAGAGAGATCAGGTATCTTTTACCTTCCCATTATTCATTACTACTTTTAACTAATTCTTACCCTTCCTTTAAGGTTAAGAAAATAAAGATTGAACAAGTTTCAGAACAGCTCCTGTCTTTTTTTTTTTAAATTACACTCATGATATTCATTAATTACACTCATGATATTAATCACATTTGTGGTATTCATAGATTACATTCTCAGTTTTCATTCAATTATATATATATATATTAATTTTAAGTGCCGTATGTCATTTATTGAAGGGGGGAGGAGATCTTAAATACAGGCTTACAGCACAATGGGGGAACCCTGGAGGGCAGAAGTTCACTACTGATGTTTTACAATCTTGCTTCTAATCTGTTAACGCCCATTATTCAGGATGCACAGACAAGGAACTTCTCTTAAGCATTCAGGAGGGTGGAACCTGGCAGGGAATTAGCATAGGGAGGATATCAAGGTCAAGGTGTGCAAGCAAGGCAGCAGTTACCCAAAACGGGGGCCAGGGTCCCCCTTTTATTAAAAAATGAGCTTCTGACTTGGGTTGTGTGGGACGTCAGCAGGTCACCTTACCCGTCATGGAGACGCCTGTCCAGGCCACACAGGTGCTCTGTCTTAGGTTGGTGAGTGCCCCCCAGGCATTACCCGTCTCTGAATACTCGTTTTCATACAGGCTCAATCGTGTGTGAGCAGCATAGTTAATTGCTGCCAAAGATCTCAAAGTGGCACTGGGCTTGCAATCTGTGTGTTCGATACAGAATAGACCAACAGAGGTCCTATCTCACCCATAGCTAGTAGGCTAAAGGCAACTGCAGCTCCTGTCTTGATGCTTGATGACATATCATCATTTAGGTCTTTAGTAACTGAATTGTAAACATGCTAATGTTTTTATCATGAGATTTGGGAAATGAGATATGAAGTCTGTATTGTACATGTAGCAAAGTGGGTGAAAGCAAAGTCAAGAAAGTAGCTTCTCCAGCATCTGGAGGTGGGGTGATCAGGACAGCAGCTCTGAGTCACAGAAACCAAATGGATAGTCTAGGAATAAGGAAGCAAGGTGTCGGAACTCAAGGCGAAATGTGGACATGCTGCTTCCATGGGCTTGAAGTTGACTTCAGTTTGGCCCCACCAGCTTGCAAATTGTGTGCTTGGGCACCAGATACATACAGAGTGAACGTCTTAAAATATCATCACATAGTAGGAATGTAGCTCTTAAAAAGGGACTGACTGCCTGCCATGCAGAAGCATCTGGTCATCTGCTGCACAGCAAAATACATAAATAATAAACAACTTGTGTAATGGGAAAATTGGGAAAGAATCTATATAGGATAACTAATAGGAGAAGAAATATTGAAATATATTAAAAACATACAAATAATGTACTATACAAATAAACAATCATTACTTTTTAAAATTAATTTTCTTTATTTTATTTTCATTGAAAATAGATTTTTTCATTTAAAATTGTTTTTCAAATCTATGTTTTTTTAAAAAAAAAATTTAAGAAGAACTCTGATTTCTCTATGTTGCTCCTAACACCTGGATTCAAGTAATTCTCATGTCAGCCTCCCAAGTAGCTGGGGCTAAAACAATAGGTTCATGCCACTGTGTTATAGCTTATGACTTATAAGTTATAGTTAGTATAGGCTTATAGTTAATAAAACTTAAAATATTAATTGTGGAATAGATCAGTAGTCAAGTATTTCCTACAATTTAATATAAGATGTCCTAACTCTAATCTTCAGAATGGAAAAAAGTGACACCCCCAGGGACTTATGACAGAACATTCCTGCCATGCTTACTATAGTATATAAAATGCTCTTTGTTTGTGATGGCAATTTGGAAATAGTACTCATATTTTAAAGAATCCTACCTTGTAGGAACTTATTCTAGCATCCTGCTAGTTCTTCCTTTCTTCACCAACCCTTCAGCCATTCCTTCTCATCTCCATTCCTTTGTGTCTCCCTGAAGATCCACAGAACCATTCTCCACCAGCGACCCCACAGCCCTCACACTTGGATTTCAGGGAGTCTCACTGTGCTCTCCTTCCTCTCCTTCATTCTGAATTCTCCAGAGTACTCATAAACCTGCTATGTCCCACACCTCCTCCACAGCCCTGGGAAACCCCTCCCAGTCCACTCCTTCCCCTTTGGACTCAGTCTCATGGTGTAGACTCAGGGAACCTCTAGTTCTTCCTCACAGGCCTCCTCAGCCATTCCACTCATCCCATCTTTATGCCGCAGTGAATCCCCACGGACCCACAGAACCCCTCTCTAATGCAGATCCAACAGCTGCCACACTTGACTGTCGGGCAGGTTGCCTGTGCACTCTTCATCTACTATTCTGGACTCCGCGGAGCACTCTTAGACTGACACTGCCTGATCACCTCAGTCTCTCCTCCCAACCTACCTCCAACCTCTTTGTACTCTCTGTCATCTGTGACTAGAGCCTGGGTAACCCTGGTTCTGCCTCTGCTGCCCTTTGTGGAGCCAGACTCCAAGTCCTGTTTAAGAAAATTCTAATTCAGAGCTGAGATGAGTTGGAGTCTGAAACCAAGATAGTGACTCCAAGAATGAAAACTGAGTATCATTCTTCTGATCCACAACCTGTCAGATTAGGGCAACAGCAACCAAGGACCAAGCTCCCACCCAACAAAGGCAAGACCAGACATTTACACCAACAAACATCAAAAATGCTAAAACTCCAGATGTTTAGATTCCTGCACAAAAAAGGGACAACTATGGCAATGTGATTCCCCCAGAAATAAGTAACCCTATTTTAAGATGTCCTAAGAAAAGCAATTTGGCTGACGTATAAAACAGGGATTCCAAAATAACAATTATGAATATGTTCCAAGGCCTTAAAGAGGATTTAAACTCCTCAATGAAGACTGTGGAAGCACAAACAGTTGAATGAGATAAGGAAAATAACACAGATATGAAAGCAGAACTTAACAAAGAAACAGAAAGAAAAGCCAGAGTGGAATAACACTTGAACAACTCAGAAGTCAAACAAAAGTCTCATAAATAAGCCTCCCCAACAAGTTAAGAGGCATGGAGGAGAGTCTTAAAAGTATTGAAGATAAGGTAGAAGAAATGGATAGCTTTGTCAAAGAAAATAATAAATCTAAAAATAAAACCCAGATAAAAGCATCCAGGAATTCTTAGACACTAATAAAAACAAACAAACAAACAAACAAAAACCTATGGATAACAGGTATAGATGAAGAAGAAACAAGTCAAAAGCACAAAAAATGTTTTTAACACAATTATAGAAGAATCCTCTCTAAAGGATTCTAAGGTTCAAGAGGCATACAGAACACCAAATAAAACAGGACCAAAAAAATTCTCCATAACATAATAATCAAAACACTAAGTGTATTGAACAAAGAATAGTAATATCTGCAAGGGGAAAAGACCAAATCACATATAAAAATAGGTCCATTAGAATAACACCTGTCTTTTCAATAGAGATTTTTAAAGCCAGAAGGGCCTAGTGGATGTTTTACAATCTCTGAAAGACCACAGATGCCAGCCCAAAACATATACAAAGCAAAACTGTCTATCAGAATCAACAAAGAAGGAAAAACATTTTGTAATAAAAAAACAAATGTAAATTTCTGTCCATCAATCCATCTCTACAGAAGGCACTAATAGGAAGACCTCAGTCTGAAGAGAAAGTCAGTTACACTCAAGATGACACAAGGAATATATTCCTCTTGGAATAACTCAACCCAAACAAGTGCAAGATTGTATAATGTAAACTTTAAGACATTGAAGAAAACATTAGAAGATGGAAAGATCTCCCATGCTTAGGAGTCAATAGGATTAATATGGTGAAAATGGTCATCCTAACAAAAGCAATTTACAGATTCAATGCAATCCCCATCAAAATTACAACACAATTCTTTACATAAATTGAAAAATTTTTTAATATGAAAACACATATACACAAAAGCAGGATAGCTAAAACTATAAAATAACCGATTAACTATCCCAGATTTCAAGTTATATTACAGACCAATAGTAATTTTAAAAAATCATTGTTTGGGCAAAAATAAAAAAAAAAAACAGGCAAGTTAATTAATGAAATAGAATTGAAGAACTTCCCCCCTGCCCCCTCACCAAGAAAACAGCCCCCTGTGACACCAGTGACCACCGGAGTCATAAGCCCACCCTTCACCAACTGGGAACAGGTAAGGCCCCATCTCCAGACTGGGCAGACCAGGTTCCTAGCCCCTACGCCCTGTGGGCACATTCCGTGCCCCTCCCCCAAAGCCATTGGAGCCCCAGGGGCCCTCCAGCTGCCTCTTCCCTCACTCCCTTGCCAAGAAAACAGCCCCCTGAGACACCAGTGAAAACTGGAGTCATAATCCCACCCTGCACAATTGGGAACAGGTAAGGCCCCTTCTCCAGAATGGGTAGACCAGGTCGCTAATGCCCAGGGCCCCGGGGGCACATTCCATGCCCCTCCCCCAAGCCATTGGAGCCCCAGGGACTAGCCAGCTGCCTCTTCCCCTGCTCCTTTGGCAAGAAAACAAGTCCCACCCTACACCGATTAGGAATAGCTGCTCCCTGAGACAGAGCCCACTGGTGCCCATTGGACTAAGATCTGCTCCCTGAGACACAGAATTCACCAGCACCAATTGGACCAAGAGCCCACATTAGACCAAGAGCTCCCATTAGACCAAGAATATCAATTGGACCAAAAGAGGCTCCCTCAGACACAGACACCACTTGCACAGAGTGGAGGAAGAGATGGGTAGACGCCACAGTCAACAACATAAAGACCAACATGGCACCATCAGAACCTAGTGGTGCCATACCAGGAAGATCTGAACATCCCAGAAGAAACAGAAGAAATTTACCTTAAAAATGAAAACTTCCCTTAAAGAATTCAAAGAAAAGACAAACAAAAATTGGAAGAAATCAATAATTCCTTTAAAGAAAGCCAAGAAAAAGCAATTAAACAGTTGAACGAAACAGTACAAGATTTGAAAACTGAAATAGAGGCAATAAAGAAAAACAAACTGAGGGAATGCTGGAAAATATGAGTAAACGAACAGAAACTACAGATGCAGGCATAATCAACAGAATGCAAGAGATGGAAGAGAGAATCTCTGGTATTGAAGATACAATAGGGGAAATAGATTCATCAGTCAAAGAAAACACTAAAGCCAAAATAGTCATAACACAAAACGTCCAGGAAATTTGGGACACCTTGAAAAGACCAAGCCTAAGAATAATAGGGATAAAAGAAGGAGAAGAAGCGGTGGTGGCGCAAGCCTTTAATCCCAGCACTTGGGAGGCAGAGTGGATCTCTGTGAGTTTGAAGCCAGCCTGGGCTATAGAGTGAGTTCCAGGAAAGGCACAAAGCTACACAGAGAAGCCCTGTCTCAAAAAATAAAAAAAAAGAAGAAGGAGAAGAATACCAACTCAAAGGCACAGAAAATATATTCAACAAACTCATAGAAGAAAAATTTCCCAATCTAAAGAAGGAAATGCCTATGAAGGTACAAGAAGTTTACAGAGCACCAAATAGACTGGATCCAAAAAAAGTCCCCTCGCCACATAATAATCAAACTACTAAACATACAGAATAAAGAAAAAATATTAAGAGCTGCAAAGGAAAAAGGCCAAGTAACGTATAAATGCAGACCCATCAGAATAACACCTGACTTCTCAATGGAGACTCTGAAAACCAGAAGGTCCTGGACAGACGTTATGTAGACACTAAGAGATCATGGATGACAACCCAGATATTATACCCAGCAAAACTCTGAATTATCATTGATGGAGTAAACTAAATATTCCATGATAAAACCAGATTTAAACAATATCTTTCCACAAATCCAGCCCTACAGAAAGCACTAGAAGGAAAATTCCAACCTAAGGAAGTTAGATGTACCCATGAAAACACAGGCAATAGATAATCCCACACCAACAAATACCAAAGAAGAGAAACACACAACACTACCAACAAAAAAATAACAGGAATTAACAATCACTGGTCATTAATATCCATTAATATCAATGGTCTCAATTCACCTATAAAAAGACACAGGCTGACAGAATGGATATGAAAACAGGATCCATCCTTCTGCTCCATACAAGAAACACACCTCAACTTTAAAGACAGACACTACCTCAGAGTAAAAGGCAGGGAAAAGACTTTCCAATCAAATGGACTTAAGAAGCAAGCTGGTGTAGCTAGCCTAATATCTAATAAAACAGACTTTAAACTAAAATCAATTGAAAGAGATCGTGAAGGACATTACATAATTATCACAGGGAAAATCCACCAAGATGTAATCTTAATTCTGAACATTTATGCCCCAAATACAAGGGCACCCACATTTGTAAAAGAAACATGACTAACCCTTAAATCACACATCAAACCCCACACACTAGTAGTGGGAGATTTCAACACCCCACTCTCAGCACTGGATAGATCTGCCAGACTGAAACTTAAGAGAGAAATAAGGGACCTAACAGAAGTTATGAGTCAAATGGACTTAATAGATATCTACAGAACATTCCACCCTAACACAAAAGAATATACCTTCTTCTCAGCACCCCATGGAATTTTCTTTAAAATTGACCACATGCTTGGTCATAAAGCAAATCTCAATAGATACAAAAAAATTGGAATAACCTCCTGTATTCTATCGGACCACCATGGCTTAAAGTTAGATTTCAACACCAACAAAAATTACAGAAAGCCTACAATCTCATGGAAACTGAATAATGGCCAATGGAATCACCAATGGGTCAAGGAAGAAATAAAGAAATTAAAGATTTCCTAGAATTCAATGAAAATGAAAATACAACATATCCAAACTTATGGGACACTATGAAAGCAGTGCTAAGAGGAAAATTCATAGCTCTAAATGCCCACATAAAGAAGTTGGAGAAATCTCACATTAGCGACTTAACAGCACACCTGAAAGCTCTAGAACAAAAAGAAACAAACTCACCCAGGAGAAACAGATGCCAGGAAATAATCAAATTGAGAGCTGAAATCAATAAAATAGAAACAAAGAGAACAATACAAAAAATCAATGAAACAGAGATGGTTCTTTGAAAAAATCAACAAGATAGACAAGCCCTTATCCAAATTAACCAAAAAGCAGAGAGAGAGAGAGAGCATCCAAATTAACAAAATTAAAAATGAAAAGGGAGACATAACAACAGACAATGAGGAACTCCAGAGAATCATCAGGTCATACTTCAAAAACCTGTACTCCACAAAATTGGAAAATTTGAAAGAAATGGACAATTTTCTGAACAGGTACTACATACCAAAGTTAAATAAAGATGAGATAAACTATTTAAATAGACCAATAACCCCTAAGGAAATAGAAATAGGCATTAAAAGTCTCCCAACCAAAAAAAGCCCAGGACCAGATGGTTTCAGTGCAGAATTCAACCAGATTTTCAAAGAACACCTAATTCCAATACTCTTAAAATTGTTCCACACAGAAACAGAAGGAACATTACCAAATTCTTTTTATGAGGCTACAGTTACCCTGATACCCAAACCACACAAAGATGCAACAGAGAAAGAGAATTACAGACCAATCTCCCTCATGAACATTGATGCAAAAATACTCAATAAAATATTGGCAAACCGCATCCAAGAACACATCAAAAAAATTATCCACCATGATCAAGTAGGCTTCATCCCAGGGATGCAAGGATGGTTCAACATATGAAAATCCGTCAATGTAATACACCATATAAACAAAGTGAAAGAAAAAAAACCCACATGATCATCTCATTAGATGCTCAAAAAGCCTATGACAAAATTCAACACTCCTTCATGATAAAGGTCTTGAAGACATCAGGAATACAGGGAACATACCTAAACATAATAAAGGCAATTTACAGCAAGCCGACAGCCAACATCAAATTAAATGGAGAGAAACTCAAAGCCATTCCACTAAAATCAGGAACAAGACAAGGCTGTCCACTCTCCCCATATTTATTCAATATAGTACTTGAAGTTCTAGCCAGAGCAATAAGACAACAAAAGAACATTAAAGGGATACAAATTGGAAAGGAAGAAGTCAAACTTTCACTCTTTGCAGACAATATGATAGTATACATAAGTGACCCAAAAATTCTACTAAGGAACTCCTACAGCTGATAAACTCCTTCAGTAATGTGGCAGGATACAAGATTAACTCAAAAAAAAATCAGTAGCCCTCGTATATACAAATGATAAAAGGGCTGAGAAAGAAATCACAGAAACATCACCCTTTGCAATAGTCACAAATAATATAAAATACCTTGGGGTAACTCTAACTAAGCAAGTGAAGGACCTGCATGACAAGAACTTTAAGTCTCTGAAGAAAGAAATTGAAGAAGGTATCAGAAATGGAAAGATCTCCCATGCTCATGGATAGGTAGGATTAACATAGTAAAAATGGCAATCTTACCAAAAGCAATCTACAAATTCAAGGCAATCCCCATCAAAATCCCAACACAATTTTTCACAGACCTGGAAAGAACAATACTCAACTTCATATGGAAAAACAGAAAACCAAGGATAGCTAAAAGTATTCTGTACAACAAAGCCACCTCTGGAGGCATCACCATCACTGACTTCAAGCTCTACTATAGAGCTATAGTAATAAAAACAGCTAGAAAGGAGGACCCTAGGAAGGATGCATGGATTGCCCAGTGAAGAAGAAATAGATGAGATCTACATGAGCAAACTGGGGATGAGGGGGGTAATGGAAGGCAAGGGATGGGGGATGAGAACACTGGGGAACAGGAGGTTCGAGCTGGAACAGGGACAGAGTGGGAGAGCAAGGAAAGAGATACCATGATAAATTAAGACACCATGGGAATAGGGAGAAACAGAGTGCTAGGGAAGTTCCCAGGAATCCACAAGGATGACCCCACCTTAGACCACTAGCAATAGTTGAGAGGTTGCCTGAACTGGCCTACTCTGATGATCAGATGGCTGAATACCCTAACTGTCATGATAGAGCCCTCATCCAGTGACTGATGGAAGCAGATGCAGAGATCCATGGCTGGATGCTAGGCCAAGCTCCAGGAGTCCAATTGACAAGAGAGAGGAGGGAATCTATGAGCAAGAGACATCGAAACCAAGATGGAAAAAAGTACAGAGACAACTAGCCAAACTAGTGGAAACACATGTACTGTGTCAACTAATAGCTGAGGAGCCCCCATGGAACTGGACTAGGCCCTCTGGATAGGCAAGACAGTTGTTTAGCTTAAACTGTTTAGGGGGTCTCCAGGCAGAGGGATTGGAACCCGTCCCTAGTGCATGAGCCTAGTGCCTATGGTGAGTCACTTTGCACAGTCTTGGTGCAGGAAGGAGGGGCTTGGACCTGCCTCAACTGAACGTACCAGGTTCTGCTGACTCGCCATGGGAGACCTTGCCTTGGAGGAGGTGGTAATAGGGGCTGGGTTGGGGAGGTAGGCTTGGGGGCAGGAGGAGGGAGGACAGGGAAATCTGTGGTTGGTAGGTAAAATGAATAGAAAATCTCTTAATAATAATAAAAAAAGAAAAAGAGAGCTCAGTTTTGACTTTGGGTTTGAGTCATTGGAAATTATGTCAGAAGTGAAAATTGAGGCCAAAATGTAGTCAGCATTGGTCATTAAGTCTCGATGTGCCTGCTCTTTAGCTTCTGGCTGCCATATTGGAGATGGGGGGGGAGGGGGGGAAGATACTTCCTGAGAAAAACTTAAATAAAAGAGACTTTTTTTTCTTAAAAAAAAAAAAAAAAGAATTGAAGACCTTAATATAACCCCACACACCCACAGATACCTGATTTTTTTTTTTAACAAAGAAGTCAAAAAGACATATTGGAGAAAAGACAACATCTTCAACATGTTTTGCTGGTCAAACTGGATAGCTGCATGCAAAGGAATGAAAACAGGCCCATATCTATCACCCTGCACCAAACCCAACTCCACATGGGTCAACATCAGAGAAGATACTCGGAATCTGATAGAAGAGAAAGTGGGAAATTCATCTGACCTCAATTGGCACAAAAGAGGATTCTCTGAATAGGGCTCCAGTTGTCCAGGTATTAAGACCAACTATTCATAAATGGGATCTATGAAGATAAAAACCTCTACCACCAAGGGTTCCATCATTCAACCAAAGTAGCATCCTACAGAAAGGGAAAATTTTTTTACCAATTTTATATTTGACAGAGGGGTAGTATCTATAATACTTGAAGAACTAAAAAGCTGAACAACAAGAAAACAATAACCCTATCAATATAGACTATGGAACTAAACAGAGAGTTCTCAACAGAAACACATTTAAAATGTTCAACATCCTTAGCCATCAGGGAAATGCAAATTAAAGCTACTTTGAGATTTCATTGAAAACCAGTCAGAATGGCCAAGATTAATAAAACAGATGACAGCAGATGCTGGAGAGTATGCTGAGAAAGGGAATACTTACATACTGCCAGGGTGGGTATAGCCACTGTGGAAATTAGGTATTGGTTACATCTTGTTGAGTCATTGGCTAAAGGGGTCCCATAGACATCCCCCCAAACATTACAGGCTATTGCCAATATCACTGCTTACTTGTCACAACCTAACAGTAAGCCTGGTTATGTCATTAAATATGAAGAATTTGAGCTGGTGATCAACCAGAAGCCCCTACTGACTGTCATTACTATGCCCACTAGCAGAAGAGAAAACTATTCATCACTATTACCAAGATATGAACCCTGTGACCTACACTTGCCATCTGCCTGTAAGATATACTGGTGCAACCAAGGCACAAATGTTATGGGAGTAACCAACCACTTTTTTAAAAATTGAATTTAAGGCTCACCCCATAAGATGGAACCCATTCCTGACACTGCTAAAGTGGTAAAGGGCCTGAAATTCTATGGGTCATTGGCCCTAGGGAAAAAAAAACTACTATCATTATTCTGCTAAATGAAAATAGTAATAAAACTACTCTTATGACATATTTCTATATCCCATATGTCAGTGAGCTGGGAACTGCACCACCTCACCAGAGAAACAACTTCTTGCAGTGTGTGATGATTAACACAGAGAGCCATAACTAGAGAGAGTAAAGGACTTTGGAGTGCTCGTTCCTAAATGCAATGTCTGTTTTAACCCATCCCCTCAAGGCTCAGGGATCTATGTCAAAAAAGAAGTAGAAACATTGTAAAAGCCGGAGGTAATAAATGACTCCAAGGAAACAGTGTCTTCCAGACACAACAAGGCTGATGCATATGTGAAGTCACAGAGACTGTGACAGCAAACACAAAACCCACACAAGCTAGACAGAAATCGCAGCCCAGAGATGCAGAAGTGGTACTTAACCTAGAAGTATTTTGCAGTTTTTCCCTGCAAGAAAGGGAACACCCGTTTTCTCTACTGTAGTGACATTGAGTATATTAAATGCACTCCACGCTCGGGAGTCTGTAGCTGAACGAATTCCTAATTTTGTGTGTTTATGTTTTAAACCATTTATACTATGATTAAATGTTTTTATTTGTTTTTGTTTGTTCTATTCTGCCATTTTAGTTTCTTGTTTATTTCAATTTGGGGGCTTTTTCAGGGGGAGGAGAGAGAAAAGAACGTAAGATGGGTAAGAAGGAGAGGAGGATCTTGGAGGATTTGGAATGAGGGAATATGTTCAAAATACATTGCATGAAAGTTTATTAAGCCAATAAAAATGTACAAAAAGAAAATATGCACAAAGAAATTTTTGTAACACTGTCTATAATAAAAAAAACAGTTATATATCTTATACTAAGAACTGTTCGATTAGTATAACTGTTACAAAAGAATACCGTGAAACTTTAAAATTTGGGGCTTTTGTTTATTGGTATGGAAGATATCTAGTAATAAAAAGGAGTTTCATTATAAGTAAAAAAAAATAGAAAAATACATATAGTATGGTCCCATGTTTGTGTGAACAAAGAAAAGTGTGATATATAGACAGTGGCCCCCACCCATTTGGAAAATATAATTAGAGCTGAAGAGCTTTTCATTATATTATTCATTTAAAGATGTTATAGATCTTAGCCAGGCGGTGGTGGTGGCGGCGCCTTTAATCCCAGCACTCGGAAGGCAGAGCCAGGCGGATCTCAGTGAGTTCAAGGCCAGCCTGGTCTACATAGTGAGATCCAGGAAAGGCACCAAAACTACACAGAGAAACCCTGTCCAAAAAAAAAAAAAATTGACTCTAAAATTGATTGCTTTAAGGGAGTAACTGTGATTAAATGAACTTATGAGTGTGGATGTTAGCATTCAGGCACTATGCTGGCCTGCACAGGGTCCTCACTTGCAGCCACTAAGAGCACCCCCTGCACGCACGCGCTTGCTAACATCTAGGCAGGTACACTGGCCAGCCCAGGGTCTTACAACCGCTAGGTTGCTACGTAGTCCTTGGGCACATTCGCTATGTCGCTAAGTGGTCTCTGTGTGCATGACCCCCCATCCCAACTTGGCCACAGTTCTCCATTTGCAAGAGGTTGCCGGGGTGGACGAACTGGTTAAGGTACATGTCCCCTTCTCATTAAGTGAACTCTCTCAAATAGAAAAAAAAAAAAACAAAAAAACAGGGTCTGATACGTCTAACTCTACCTCTTTCATTAAAGAATTTCAATATATCACCCAATCCTATATTCTCACCTTCCATGATATATATATATATGATTCTAACAGCCTACTTCCCAAGGAATGCAGGTGAGTTTGGGGGCAGGCTAGAGCACATGGAAAAGAAATCCACCAAACTAACACAGCACACCTGACCAGGGCTGAGGTGGTTCCCGACCAGGATCACTGATGGGACTATAATACCCCAACGGGCATTCTAGCTAGGGATCAGTTTACAATCTGACTCCTGGCTGGTCTCCATGAGGCTGCTCTTAAACCAGTTAACTATGAAAAACTCCAAGAAATCATCCAGGACAAACAGGAAAACCCGTCTTAGTTTGTAGAATGCCTCACAAAGGCCCTCTTACAGTAGACTAAACTGGACCCCAAAAACCCAGAGGGTAGACAACCCCTTATGACCTATTTCTTTTCCCAGATCTTCCCTGACGTTAGGCACAAGCTTAAGCATCTGCAGAGAGGGCCCCTAACCCCACGGGCAGAAGTCTTAGCACTGGCCTTTAAGGTACAGCACAGGAGAGATGAAAAAGCCAGTAAACAGAAATGTAAATGCTGGTCAAGGTCATCCTACCGGCTTCGGTGACTGCCCAGGCTCCCTAAGGCTTGAGCACCACTGGGTCCCTGCTTCAAATGTATTCAGGAGGGTCACTGGACCCAGGCTTCACCTAATCCCTGCAAGCCAGCCAGGTGATGTCCAAAGTGCCACCAAAAGTGATATTGGGCTGTTGACTGCCCCCACGCCCCCCCTCCTCCCCCGTGGCATGGTTACATCAGACGTAGACCGCCCTCCAGCAAACCTTTTAGGCTTGGCTATGGACAACTGAAGGGACCTGGCCTCCCTTGACCTGACCACTGACAGGGAGCACCGGGTAGTCATCACGGTATCACGGCAGTCCATCTCCTTCCTCTTGGACACTGGAACACTTAGTCAATCCTAAGGGAGTTTTAGGGACACACCTCTCCTCTTCTCTCTATTATCATGGTAGGGGGACAGCCTTACCTACCTCACAGACCCCACCACTCAATTGCATTTTCAGGAGCATTCCTCTCACTCACTCATTTTTGGTTGTGCCAACTTGTCCTGCACCATAACTGGCAAGGGATCTTTTAGTCAAAGTGGGAGCTTCTATTTCTTTTGCTCCCCCCATTTGCCTGACACCATAGTCTCCAGCAGCCCCTCTCCTCCTCCTAGCCACCCATCCTACTGGTTCCCACATATCATTTCCTCTGCTAGCCTCCCAGGTGGACCCCCAAGTCTGAGACACCCAGAACTCCCCTTTTACTAGACACCATTCCCCCATCATCATTACAGGACCCTACCCAGTACATTACCCAAGCCCAGTACCCATTCTCACTCCATAGCCTCAGGAGACTTAAGCCTGTCATCTCTGACCTTCTAGAAAAAGAACTATTTCATCCCACATCTTCTCCTTTTAACACCCCCATACTTGCAATTTAAAAGTCCAATGGGAACTACTGCCTGGTTCAAGACCTCTGGCCCATTAACGGTGGCCACCCTCTATCCTGTGGTACCTCACCCTTACACACTTCTCTCCACTATCCCCTCAGGAAACTCCCATTTCTCAGTTCTGGATCTTAAGAATGCTTTCTTCTCTATCCCTCAATCAGTCTCAAAATATCTTTGCTTTCACCTGGACTGACCCTGACACCCACCTCTCTACACAGCTCACTTGGATCATCCTACCCCAGGGGTTCCAGGACAGCCTGCACCTGTTTGGTCAGGCCCTGGCTTCTGATCTCCTCTCTTTGTCTCTCCCCCAAATCTAAACTCATACTCTATGTAGATGACCTTCTCCTCTATAGTCCATCCCTACAAATTAGCCAAACTAACACCTCTGCTCTTCTAAATTTCTTGTTCAGCTGGGTCTATAGAGTCTCACCTTCCAAGGTCCAACTGTCCACTCCTCAGGTCACCTATTTGGAACTAATCATTACCCCAACCCACAAAGCCATTACCTTCGATAGAAAACACCTAATCTAGTCTCTTGCAGTCCCCTCTACTAAAGAGGAGATTTTATCATTTCTAGGAATAGCTGGCTTTGTATGTTCCTGGATCCCCTCTTTTTCCCTCCTTACCAGCCCCTTATATGAGGCAGCCCTTGGCCCCCATATGAACCCCTCTTCACCCCCATGACTAAGCCCGTTCAGAAGCTCCAACAGGCTCTCCTCCAGGCCTCACACTTCATCTCCCAGACCTAACTCATCTCTTCTCCCTCTATATAACAGAAAAAGAGAGATATGCCCTTGGGGTCCTAGGCCACCAACTTGGGACCTTTCTTTGAACCCATAGCATATCTGTCAAAAAAAAAAAACTAGACCTTTCCACCTAGGGATGGGCACCCTACATACACACTCTAGCAGATGCTGAGCTCCTCATTTGCGAATCAAAAAAGCTAAACTTTGGGTCACCCACCACTATCTTCTCCTCCCATAACCTGTCCTGTCTCTTAACTTATAATCCCTCCTGGGTTCTTTCTCTCCAGGTGGCACTAGTAGAAGATGCCACACTTACTTTCCAATCTTGCCCACCCCTCAGTATCTCAAATCTTCCTCAACCAAACACTGACTATTCCCCATCTCATTCTTACATTGAAACCCTAGAGGAACTACTGCCCCACCCCTCACACATACAGGAGGGCACATTGCCTCAGGCCATCTATACCTAGTACACAGATGGCAGTTCCTTTTTACATGAGGGGACTCAAAATGCAGGCTATGGGGTGGCTGAAGCACAGGCACTCCCTGCCCACAACACTAACCAACAGGCTGAACTAATAGCTCTCACCTGTGCCTTCCAGTTGGCACAAGGACAACCCCCAAATGTTTAAACAGACTCCAAATATGCTTTTCATATCCTCCTGTCCCACACTGCCATCTGGAGGGAGCGTGGGCTTCTTACAACAAAAGGAGGATCCATAACTAACTCAGGTCAAATTGTGGCCATGCTAAAAGCCTCCCATCTCCCCAAAGCTATAGGGATTATTCACTGCTGGTCTCATCAAACTGAAAACTCCATCAGCTCTAAGGGAAATAACCGAGCTGATGAGGCAGCTAGAGCTGCAGCCCTCCAAGGCCCAGACTCACCTCACCCACCTCAGGGAATCCTTGCATTACAACCCACATCCCCACTGTCACCCCTGACACAAATTCTGTCCTGTCTACACCAGTCCTTTCATCCTAACAGCCAAACTCTGTTTCACGTTGTCAAGGCTCACCTGCAGCTTACCCCTGAGGACTTACATTTCTTAAGAACTATTCCTCTTGTAAAATCTGTCAAATGTCAGGCCCCAACTCCAAATACCACAGTCCTCCTTTTTCTAACCACCAGGCCAGAGGCTCCCTCCCAGGGACTGACTGGCAGCTTGACTTTACTCACATGCCCACAGTCAGACAAGTTAAGCACCTCCTGGTCCTAGTGGACACATTCTCAGGCTGGGTAGAGGCATTCCCAACCACTCACAAAAGGGCTCAGACAGTTTCTGAACTCCTTCTGCAGGAGATTATTCCCCAATTTGGAATCCCCACCTCCCTCCAGTCAGACAATGGTCCTGAATTCACCTCCCAGATTTCCCAAACCTTATTTAAAGTCATCAGCATTTCTTGACATTTTCATATTCCATATCACCTCCAGTCCTCAGGAAAGATAGAATGAACTAACCACTCCTTTAAAAAAACACTCATATTAAAATGTCACAGGAATTTCACCTCAACTGGGTAAAGCTCTTGCTTCTGGCTCTTTTCAGGCTCCAGGCAATCCCCAAGTGACCCCTTTCAATCTCACCATTTGAACTCATATAGGGAGGCCAGTTTTAATCCCTGGTCTCCCATCCAAACCCTCACTTCTCCTTTACCCTATTATCTCTGCTCTCCTTTATGGAACTTTACAGACCACTTCCTACCCCAACCATGTGACAACCCCTGGCCATCCCCAATCAACTTCAGGGATCAGGTTCTTCTCTCTCCTCCAAACCAACACCCCTCACCCCTTTCCCCGAAATGGCAGGGTCCCTTCAAGGTAATTCTTTTTTTTTTTTTTTTTTTGGTTTTTTGAGACAGGGTTTCTCTGTGTAGCTTTGCGCCTTTTCCTGGAACTCACTTGGTAGCCCAGGCTGGCCTCGAACTAATAGAGATCCGCCTGGCTCTGCCTCCCAAGTGCTGGGATTAAAGGCGTGCGCCACCAACGCCCGGCCAAGGTAATTCTTGTAACCTCCACAGCCACTAAGCTTGAGGGCCTCCCTCGTTGGATTCATTTATTCCACCACAAAACCTTTACTCCCCCACCTCAAGGTAATTTTTCTTCATACACATCAACTCCAAGAGGACCCTGCTCCCTTAAGTTCCACAGGACATTGAGATCAACTGCCTTGTCCCCAGTTCCAGAAGAATGAGGCTTCACCCAGCAGCCATGCTCAACTCTACTGGATTGGGAACCCCATATGGAAGTAGATGCTTTCCTCTCTGACCCCTGTCCTCATTCTCCTATCTACTAATTGCGCCCTGCTTCATCAATTTCTTCTCTATATATCTCCAATGACACATTCAAAAGTCTCCAATGAAACAACTAATTAGCTGCTGGTACAGGACTACCAACTGTTAGCCACAGAGCTAGAGGCATACAGACTATTAAAAATTCTTGGGTGGTAAGAAACAACAACAGAAATATCCACACACACCCAGACTCAAAAAAGGACACCCACAGAACAGACTTCAATGTAACATTTTACTATTGCCCTCAGCAATCAACCACCTGTGTCTCCTGGGTGTCGAGGTGATGCTGTGGTGATGGGAAAGGACCAGGTGCTTTAAGGTTTGTTTATGTTAAGATAGGAAAGCCTAAATGGTGATTAGGAGAAATTGATTTGAGTTGTATAAAAGAATGAAACATGTCCTAGATTCCTCTCCCTCGCTAAGTTACTATTCATAACTTTAACATTAACTGGTGGAATTCTGATAAGCTATTAATCTAGCTTTGGCAGGGTACTAAACACTATGCCATGGCCACAAGCTCAGGATTTTAAATTTCCTTTGGTTGCTTTTGAATGTGTATAAAACTTATCTCTTTTTATAAACTTAAAAATTCTTGTAAGCTCTAGGGAGTCGACTTGGATTCACCCTGAACAAGTCAGATGCACTCCAGGTAAGTACTATCCCACTTTTCCCTGGCCTTGGGACTCTCCTCCATCAACTAATAAGGCCTAAAAGAAAAAAATCTTTTTTTCCCTAAACTTAATCATCTGCCCTGCCAGCATCTTGCCAGGTCCAAATGGTGCTGGACAATTCCACAGAGCTGGACAGAAGTGAAACAACTAGCTACCCCAAGACATGGCCAGCACTCTAGCTTTCTCAGGTCCCCCAAAGATGACCAATGCCCCCCAGGTCAGCAGGAAGCAGTCTCAAGAACTCAGCACCCTCATTCCACCTCACCTGCTACCACTAACTCCTCACCTTTTTATAAGAAACAAAAGGGAAGATTGCTAGCATTCAGGCACTATGCTGGTCTGCACAGGGTCCTCACCTGCAGCCACTAAAAACATCCCCTGCACGATGAATCCATTCGCTAACATTCAGGCAGATATGCTGGCCAGCCCAGGATCCTATTACTGCTACATCACTACATAGTATCTGTGCAAATGTGCTATGTTGCTATGTGGTCTCTGTGCACATGCACTAAGCCCCCTTTGAAAGCAAGCTACAACTGTTCCTCTGTCTTCCACCACTTCTCCCCAGAAGAGAGAAGGTTCTCTGCACCTTTCTCCTTCCCTTTTCCCAATAAACCTCCCACATGAGTTTGTTGTTTGGTGTAATTTCTTACCACACAAAACTACAACAGTGGGACCCTAGATAGAATTTATTCTTAAAAATAGGAAGTAACATCAATAGTCACTTGCTATCCTTGTGCACTCAAAGGAATGCATGTCAAGGTGCCATCTGTGGACTAGGAAGTGGCCTCTCCAGCAATCAAGACTTCTGGCAATTTGATCTTGGACTATATGTCTGTAGAGCTGTGGAAAAATTAATATATGTTGTTAAAGACACCTAGTATGGGCCATCTTGCAAGATGAACCAACTAACAGATGTATAGAAAGTTTTGTATTCTTAATTTTTGATATTTGTGGAACCAGGTATATTTTTGAGAATATTTTTATTAGTCATTGACAATTTCATACATGTGTGTAATGTGTCTTGATCATATCCAACTCAACTTTCCACTCCCAAATTCCCTTGACTGCCTTCCCCCAAAATTCTTCCTCCTACCTTAATTTCTTTTAAAATTATTATTATAATTAATTTATTGTTAGTATTTATTTAATATTAAAATAATTTAATAATATTATTAGAAGTAATAATAATAAATAACTCACTTGGGCTGGAAAGACAGATCTGTGGTTAAAAGCACTGGCTGCACTTCCAGAGGACCTAGGTTAATTTTTAGCACTCAATGGCAGCTCAACCATCTATAACTACAAGCTCAAGGTGTTCAAAACCTTCATATGGCCTGTGCAGACATCAGGCATGCATGTACTACACAGACATAAATGCAGACAAAACACCCATGCAAGTAAATAAAAATTAATAAAATGAAATAATCCACAATGTTGTTAGTGCTGCCTACATATATAGGTGTAAGACCTTCCACCAGAATATATGAAACCGACTAGTGTCCAAACCCCTGAAAAAAAATGACTCTCCTTTCCCCAGTAGCCATTAATTGCTAATAGCTCCTCAACTAAGGGAGGAGCCTCATGAGTTCCTCCCAAGTCCATAGAAGAATGTTGATTGTCTTGATCATGTGCCCTTCTCATATAGGTAACCAAAATTTAAGTTCATGAGCATAACAGACATGCCATGCCCAGGAGGCAGCATTCCACAGCATTCCACCCCATCTTCCAGCTCTGATATTCTTCCAACTCCTCCTTCTGGAATGTTCTCTGAGTCCTAAAGATAGAGACATAAATGTCACATTTATCTGACAGAGCACACAACATCACTTCTTCTCAGCACATTGGCAAGTTATGAGGATCTGCATTACCAGCTGGCCACTGCAATAAGACGTTTCCTTGACCAAGGTTGAGAGCAACACATATCTATGGATATAAACAAGTATTTTGGAGACAATTTTAACAAGACTATTTAACAAAACTGTCATAGGTTTTCCCTCACAAGACACTGTGACCAACCAACCATGGAATTTTGACCAAATTTATAGTACCTTAAGTCACGAATTCCCACCTGTAGAGCAGGCTTCCATTGTATTTTTTTATTTCATTTCTTTATTACCCTATCTATGATTTCAAGCATTACTTTGAATAAGAGTGGGAAAGTGGACATTTTTGTCTTGTTCCTGACTTTATTGGAAAATCATTGAGGTTTTCCCCATTTAATATAATGTTGAGGTATAGGTTTGTCATATGTAGCCTTTATCATGTTTGGATATATACATTTTAGCCTGTGCTACTTTTAACATGAAGGGATTCCTTTTTGTCAAAATCCTTTCCTAAGTCTATGAAGATGACTATGTGTTTTCTGTCCTATAATCTATATGATGTATTACATTTCTTCATTTACATGCACTAAACCATTCCTGCATCTTTGGAATAAAGTGAGCTTAATCATAGTGGGTGTTGTCATATGATCTTGATTTGGTTTGCAAATATTTTGTTGAGATTTTTTATGGTCATCAGGGAGATTTACCCACACTTTTATTTTTTGTTGCATCTTTGCATGCTTTGATTATCAGAGGAAAAAGCTTAGAAATGTTCCTTCCCTTTGCTATTTTATATAATACCTTGGAAACACTGGTGTTAGTTATTTTTCTGAAAGTCTGGTAAAATCCATCATGAATCCATCTTAGTCTAGACTTTACATTTTAGTTGGAGATATTTTCTTACTGTCTCAATCTAATTTAATGAAATAAATGTTTTAAGGGAAGACTTCATTGGTATTTTATTGGTGTCCTTCACAATGACTTTCTTTTTTATTCTAATTTTGTTAATTTGAGCCCTCTCTGCTTTTTCTGAGATTGGTTAATGTTTTATCAATCTCAGGTTTGATAGATATAGTAGTCTAGGCTGCATCTATGATCTCTTAAAAGTCTGCAAGACATCTGTCCTTTTGGCTTTTAGAGTCTCCGTTGAAAATTTGGGTATAATTCTAATAAGTCTGCCTTTATACTTGACCTTTTTCCTTTGCAGGTTTAATATTATTTCTTTATGCTGTATGTTTAGTGTTTTGATTATTATACGGCATGGGAACTTTTTGGGGGGAGGGGGTCTATTTGGTGTTCTGTACCTTTATAGACTTGTCCTTCTTCAGGTTGGAGAGCTTTCTTCTGTGATTTTTGTTGGATATATTTTCTGTGCCTTTGAGCTGGAACTCTCCTCTTTCTTCTATTCCTATTATTCTTAGGTTTGGTCTTCTTTCCATGGTGTCCCAGATTTCCTGGATGTTTTGTGTTAAGAATTCTTTTAGATTTAACATTTTCTTTGACCAATGAATCTATTTCCTTGATCACATCTTCAACACCTAAGATTCTGTCTTCCAGCTCTTGTATTCTATTGATAATACTTGCATTTGTAGTTTTGTTCTCTTACCTAGATTTTCCATCTCCAGGATTTCCTCAGTTTGTGTTTTTGTTATTGCTTCTATTTAAATTTTAAGGTCTTAAAACATTTCCTTCATCTATGTGTTTTTTCTTGGCTTTCTTGGGATTCTTTAAGGGTTATTGATTTCTTCCAATTTTTTGGTTTTTTCCCAAATTTCTTCAATGACATTTTTCATTTCCTCTTTAAGAGCCTCTATCATATTCATAAAATTATGTTTAAGATTGTTTTCTTGTGTTTCCACTGCATTGGAATGTTCAGTTCTTGCTGTAGTGGGATCACTAGGTTCTGGTGATATATTTTTTATTACTGACTGTGTTATTACACTGGGATTCAGGCATCTGGATTTGGGATAACTACAGGTCTAGGTGCTGATTCTTGCATTTGTCTTTGTTGGAAGTGTGTTTTTTTTTCCTTTGTTCCTGTTTCCTCTCTTGTCTTCTGAACTAAGTGGTCAAGGGTTATGGTTCCTGGCAAGTGTTCAGGTCCAGTAGGGTGACTCCACTGATGTTTGTGGGGCCTTGGGTGCCTAGAATCAGCCTGGCCTCCTATTTTCTGAAGCTGTAGACCAGAATATGGAGCCCAGTGGAGAATGATGTTCTGATTGGTGTGGTCTGTACCTGGGCCCATGGAGCCTCCTGGAATTGTAGGGAAGGTCTGGCCATGGGGAGGAGGATGCAGTGGGTGAGATTAGGTGGCGGAGTGGGTCTTAGGGGAGCAGAATCCAGTGGGCCATGGCAATCCAGCTTGCAGGTCTGTCACTCAATTGCTCACTGGCTATTGGGCACTCAGTAGCCTTTTTATATACAAAAGATTGGTGGACTTATAAAGAAAACAAAGAAACAATACTGTGGTGATATTTTGTTTGTGCTTTAACAAATAAATCTTGCCTGAAGATTAGAGTGCAGAGCTGGCCACTAGAGGCCAGGCAGTGGTGGCACATGCCTTTAATCCCAGAACTTGGGAGGAGGAAACATGAAGTGATATGGCTAGGTGGAGAAAGGAAGTGATAAGACAGGATGGAGACAGGAGCTTGGCCCTTTCAGACTGAGGATTCAGTAGAGGTGAGAAGTCTCTTTAGTGGCCGGCTCTTTTACTGATCACTCAGCATTTACCCAAATATCTGGCTCTGGGTTTTTATTATTGAGACCAATTGGGATTTGTGCTACATCTGGCATCCAACTTTGGGGGCACAAATTCACACACACACACACACACAAAAAAAAAGCCACTTGCCTGTGACTTTGCAGCCACAAGCACAGGCCAGAGCTACATGTGACCAGAGTCACTACCCCTCAAGTGGGTTGTGGGCTTTCCCTGTGCCCCCTCCTTGGACTACTGCCAAACTAGGTAGCTGCCTTGAACACCAGCTCAGGCTTCTACTGTTCTTCACAGAAACAGTCAGCCTCACATCACCATCATCTGATTCATCATCATCGGCAGATTTGGTGAGACAATTGGGAGTTCTTAAAGGAAGGAATTAGTTAAAAGAGAGTTTTTTTCCCCACATTAAAAAATGGGAAACACTATTACAATAGAGTTAGGTCTCTGTATGATAATATGCTGGAGAGTTTGAAAATAGAGCAATTAAATGAGAGGATAATTTAGATGGGATTTACATAATGTCAATTATAAATATTATCTGTTTGATCATTTTTGTTTTATCACTAAAAAAGTTGGTTAAGGGGCTGGAGAGATGGCTCGGAGGTTAAGAGCACTGGCTGATCTTCCAGAGGTCCTAAGTTCAATTCCCAGCACCCACATGGTGGCTTACAACCATCTATGATGAGATCTGGTGCCCTCTTCTGGCCTGCAGGGATACATGCAGGCAGAGTACTGCATGTATAATAAATAAACAAATCTTTAAAAAAAAAAAGTTGGTTAATATGAGTGCCAAGATAAAAGTTTTAGAAAAACTTATTAAAATAGATCATAGAGATAGTCAGACCCAGACAGAGGAATTTAAAGGAGAGCCAATCTCAGCAGAAGGTTACAGAGGAACAGCCTAAGGTTTTTAAACAGCCAACCTCAATTTATCTGGTAACCTTACAGGAGCTGCCAAATGATACATATACCCCAGACTGTGTAAGAGCTGAATGGACTTCTGTGCAAATGTTAGATTGGAGGAGATTCAAGGAAGCAATAGTCTCATATGGCATGCATTCACCTTTTGTGAAGTAGATGTTAAACTTGTGGTCCACTTGTAATAGAATTATCTGTAGCAGGAATCTTAGATAGTCTTATTAATAAAATCAAACCTGAGGCCAAGTATTGGGGTGAACACTGGAAGATCAGAGAGACAGAACAGGCCACAGCTAACCTCACCTGGCCAACTTCTCGGCTGATCTTGTTTCCTCAGACTGGAAGCCTCTGTGTCCTCATATCCGAATGGCTCTCAGCTGAACTGTGCTGCTCAAAACCTAAAAGCTTAACCAGCCAAATGCTTAACCAACCAAATGCTTCTAATTTCTGGTCCTCACGCCTTATATACCTTTCTGCTTTCTACCATCACTCCCTGGGATTAAAGGCTCGCTTTCTGGGATTAAAGGCGTGAGTCACCATGCTTGGCTGTATCCTTGAACAGATGGATTTCTGCCTCTGGAATGCTAGGATTAAAGGTATGTGTTACCACTGCCTATTCTAAGTATCTAGTGGCTTTTCTGTTCTCTGACCCCAGATAAGTTTATTAGGGTACACAATATTTTGGGAAACACAATACCACCACAATTATCCCTCAAAACTGAAGAGATTTGGATACAGGAGTCTTGGAGGCTGGTCCTCAATTACAATGGAGGACCTGGTGTAAAGATGAGCCTAAGATCATTGAACAACTAAGTAGGGCTAGAGGTATGGAAATCTCCCAAAACCAACATCTTGAAGAGGGAGATTATGCTAATGTACAAAGGCAATCTCTATATGATGACTATACCCTGGCTTTATGCCTTGCAGCAGCTTTGAATCTTGGGACAGAATTGAAGAAGTAGGAAAGAAAATTGAGTCAATTGCTAAAGTTATGCAGGGCCCCAAAAAAACCTTCACTGACTTTTTTACAAAGACTGACTTTAGCAGTAAATAAAATGATACCAAATTCAGAAGCTAGACAAATAATAATTGAATCTTTGGCTTTTGAAAATGCTAATACAAAATGAAAATGGTAATTAGGCTGTTAAAGGCAAGATCAGCACCCTTAGAAGAATGGATCTGAGATACAATCAATATTGAATCTCATAACCATGATGATGCTTGGATAGAAAGCAACTACTAGTTTTAAATATTTTACATTGGATTGGATTTTTGTATATTATATACAAATTTTGTATATTGATACTAATTTGAGATTATTTTTGCTAAACATACTATACATACATTTCTAATCTTGTTCAAGGTATTGTACCTATACAGCTCATTTAACAATGTAATGCAAATTGCTAGTCCTTAAAAATTATTATTACCAACTAATTATGAAATGAAAGAAATGAAAGTTAGTAGTTTTTACAATTGAACTTATTGTCAGATTAGGAATGTTCTCAAGGTCAAACTTTTTTAGATAGACAGGTCATTGTCAAACATTTCAGAGATCTATAGAATATGGCATTTAAGATGTTTTAATAACATAGATTTTCTTTTTTATGATGAGACATGTCTGCTCCTGCCAGCACCAATCTACTTCAGAGAAGATGATGGGCATCAAAGAAACCCCATATGAACTTTATTTTCTTTGTGGCAAGTTAGCCACTAGGCAAGAAAATGCCCTTACCTCGACTGCTGACTGTATGCTGTCCAAAATGGACAAGCAGAACACAAAAGAAAGGACTGCTGATCCTTGCCAAGACAAGGTAGGAAGGCTCTTTAGAAAATCCTGCTTCACAAATGAGTCTGTCAGATATGCTAGGCCTGTAGGCTGAAGATGGATGCTCCAACGTTGCAGAGAAATCTTGGGTGACTGTCCAGGCAGCCAGCCGTTTCTGTCATTTCTCACATTTTTTGGAAGTCGCTTGTTTGCACTTCCTGCTTACATAGGTAGCATTATTTCCTTCTCAGGCCTCTGAGGGAGTTGAAGATTAGATAGTTATATAGTTTTCCTTGTTAAGAAATTCAGAAAAGAAACTCACTAAAGAGGTGGAAAATTGTATAAGTTTGAAAGACATCAAAAGATAGTTTTCAGTTGGTAATACAAGTTAGGAAGAAAGTGAATTAGGTACAACATTTTGGACTCACCAAAATAGGATAAATAATGGAGTATTTTCTCTGAATCTGTCAAATGTTAATGGACTGGACATTATCAATGTAATTCTTGACTGTATATATAGTATATACTTATTGTATATAATTTTTCTTATATTAGTTATAGCCTTCTTTTATTATTTCAGACAAAAAAGGGTAAATGTGGTGATATATTATGTACCCTAATAAACTTGCCTGAGGATCAGAGGACAGAGCTAGGCACTAGATTAGACATAGAGGTCAGGCAATGTTGGCATACACCTTTAATCCTAGCACTTGAGATATCATACCTTTGCTTGGGAAGCACACAGCCTTTAATCCCAGGAAGTAAGATGTCAGAGCAGAGAAAGGTATATAAGGCATGAGGAAACAGGAAGTCACTCTCTCTTGAGGCTAAGGATTTCGTAGAGGTAAGAACTAGTGGCTGGCTGTTCTGCTTCTCTGATATTTCAGCTTTTACCCTGATATCTGGCTCTGGCTTTTTTATTAAAACACCATATAAGATTTGAACAACATGGGCCCTTTTTTCTTTCCTGGTAGTTACTACAACAAATCTAGCAACATATGAAGATTTGAAGCTAGGAGCCTCTGTTGAAAAAGAATATGCAAAATTTGTCTTTCTGGATCTGAGTTAACTCATTCAATATGATCTTCTCTAGTTTCATCAATTTACCAGAAAATTTATGATTTCATTTTTCTTTACAGCTGAATAGTATTCCATAGTGTACATGTTAGGGTCCTGGAGAAGTCCCACAAAAGACTGTCACCCACATATGTAATAAGCAAGAGTGTTTATTATCTCAGGAATGCTTCCAGCATGCTGGGGCTGACCATCCCACATAAAGGCAAAATGGTGACGACCCTGAGAGGAACTTGCAGGATCCTTTTAAGTACAGCCAAGGGGAGGTCCTAGAACAGTTAAGTCATTTTAGATATGATTGGCCCAAGCAAGTGGCAATCATATTAGTACATTCTAATTGGCCAGGACTAGTAGGGGTTGGCTATGGCTACAGTTTTTCCATTTTGAGGCAGACCTGGACAAATCCCAGGCTTTGTCCTTATTTGGTTATCACCTTGAGCTTTCTGACTGTGGCTCAGGCCTGGCCTGGCCTGGTACTCCATGTACCAGGCCTCCTTGTCC
Organism: Peromyscus nudipes; assembly: GCA_902168325.1. Lineage (NCBI taxonomy): Eukaryota > Metazoa > Chordata > Mammalia > Rodentia > Cricetidae > Peromyscus > Peromyscus nudipes. The sequence goes on from CABHPH010114005.1 coordinate 37,931, forward strand.
TTCCTGTCAGGGGTATTGGAGATTGATTGTCCTTTGTTCGTGGCTCTTTCAGAAACTGCTTGTTCAGTCTTAGGAAACTGAAATTGAAGCCTGAACTCTGACAGAAGACTGAGCAGCCTGTTATGATATTTGCCTGGCCCTCTCATATGTACCACATTTTCGTTATCTATTCATTGGTTGAAAGACATTTAGGTTGTTTCCATTTATGAGTTATTGTGAATACAGGAGCAATGAACTTGGCTGACCAAGTATTTGTGAAGTAGAATATCAAGTCTTTTAGGTATATGCCATGGAGTTGTATAGCTGGATCATATGGTAGATTTATTTTTAGCTTTTAGAGAACTCTCCACTCTGATTTCAATAGTGGCTGTACAAGTTGGTAATTCCAACAGTAAAGGGTTCTCCTTTCCCCATGTCCCTTCCAAGATTTGCAGTCAGTTGTGTTAATCCTTGCTATTCTGACTGGGTAAGTTATTTTAATTAATAATTCCATAATTGTTTGAGCCAATGAACCTTTTTTTAAACCTATTTCTTAGCCATTTTTTTTTCTTTTGAGACTATTTTTAATGTCCCAGGCCCATTTTTCAAATGAGTCATTTTTTTATTCTTTGTTTTTTGAGTTCTTTATATATTCTGAATATTAATCCTCTGTCAGATGTAGAGCTGGCAAAGATTGTTTCCATTCTGTGGCCTTTCTCTTCACCCACTTGACTATTTCTTTAGCTGTACAGAAGCTTTTTGGTTTAATGAAATCCCACTTGTCAGTTGTTGGCCTTAATTCTTGGGCAAATGAAGACCTATTCAGAAAGCCTTTTCTACATCTATAGCATATAAGGTACTGCCTATATTTTCCTTAAGCACTTTCAGGTTTTCTTTTATTTAACATAATTTCTTTATTGATTCTTTGGGAATTTCACATCGTGCACCCTAATTTCATTCACTTCTCAGTCCCCCATCCCCTCCTCCCCCTGCAGCACCCCTAAAAGAAAATAAAAACAAAACAAGCTAACAAACAAACAAAAATCTCTTCTCTCCATCTTTCCTGCCTCTCTAACTCCTCTTCATTCATCCTGGTGGCACTGGGAGCTGCACTGTACCACACAGTGCACCCTTTTGTCCAATCAGCTTTACTTGCAAATGGTCATTGCAATGAGTCATTGGTCTGGTTCAAGGCCTCTGGTTTCTGGGACACCATCATCACTGGATCATCACTGAAAATTCTCTTGGATATTCCACAGTTGACCTGAGTCATGGAGATCCTTTGGGTATGTTCCACAGGACTGGTCCCTTCACAAGCTCCAGCAGGTCCTACATGGGGGTAGATATTAGGGTGAGTGAACCCAAGGTCCGGCTGTGGGCCTGGGTGGTGGCTGAGCTTGTTAGTCCAGTGTTGTTACCAGTTTTTTATTATCTACAGTGGCAACTGTTTTGCTGCAAGGGTTGCAGCCTGAGGGGATTTTGTTCACTCAGGCACTGACTCTTTCAAAGCTACTGAGGGAACTTATCAAAATCTAAAGAACTCAGGATTCAGTGGTTTAGGTGGAATTCTGCTCACTCAGAGAGGCTGAATAGCAAGTAGCCAACCTTCTCCCTTTGCTGCTGTCTTCCAAAAACCTCAGCGTCCTTCTCTCAGCCCCCACTTAATAAACCCTTGCTTCACGTGGTTCCTCCTTACCACTTCCTGTCAGCTACTTGCTGACTCAGCCTCCTGCTCACAGGTTAGTTTTGTTTAATCAAACACATCTTTGAATTGTTAAAAAGGCAGTAGGAAAAAATGCAATACACTTTAAAATAATATTCCCCAACAGTCCAGGCCACTGAGGCGGCCCACCTCAGGCAAGAAGTGGAGCCAGCACCCCTATGCCCATGCCATCAGGGTCAGTTCTCCCTTGCCCATGGTGAAGGGTGGGGCCATCTCTCCAGAGTGTTGAGGGGGGCTCTCCCATGAAAATGATGAAAGTCAGGGCCAGCTCTCTTGCTGTAGTGTCCAGTGAGGGGCAGGGCCAGCTTTCCCAGGACCAGCAAAGGGCAGGGCTGGCCCGCATGGACCTCTGACTTCATCACACATGTAAGTAAATTTGTTGCAATTCTGTGGGTTTGGTCCCAGGTTTCAGCACCAAAACATGAGTTTTGCAACTCTAGGAAAAGGTATCCTGACCACTTGGGAGTCAGGCGATGGCTGGAGCTTCGATGAGACAGCAGCCCTGGAGGCCGAGGTAGCTGACAGCTGAAGGGCCAGGTATCCGGATCCCCAAGACAGCTCTGAAAGCTGGAGGATGAGGTGTCTCAGCCTCAGAGCCACTGAGGACAGCGCTGATGGTTGGAAGGCGAGGTATCCCAGATACCTCAAGCAGCTTAGGGCAGCTCTGCCCAGGAGGGGAAGTTTTTCTGACTGCTCAGCAGAGTCAGGCCTGGAACTGCTTCAGCAGGGAAGGGTATCCTGACTGTTTGGCAGAGTCAGGCTATACCTGCTCCTCTCCTGGAGAGCCTCTACAGCTGAGCTTTGCTCAGCCTCCACTTAAGGGGGCTTCCTGGCAGAGCTCTGCTTCTCTGGCCTAAGATGTTGCTTAGGTTGCTTCACTCTGTAAAAGGGGAAAACCCCTGCAGAAATGTAGCAATCTCCTCTGGCTCCGGAACAAAGTGTTACTTTTTTAGCTCTCCCTTGCTCTGTCCACTGAGGGACAACTCAGCAAAGATCTTCTGTTCAGCTCCTCCTTGTACTGTCCACTATGGAACGTCACAGCAAGGATCTTCTGTTTGCCAGTGAATGAAGATCTTCACACCCAAAACTTTTGAGAGAGAGATTTATTTGGGAAGGAGGAGTCCAGGAGAGTAGCTGCCTCTATTAGGGTGGAGAAAACAGCCCACAACTGAACAGGCAGGGTGGTTTATATAGGATCTCTTGGGGACAGAGCCAACCAGTGATTGGTTAGTTTTTTTTCTGCCAAGGGATTGGTCAGTTTTGTGGGCTAAGGCCAGACATGGCCCTGATTTCAGAGACAACCTGTTTCTTTCACTGGCCTTTCTTGGCTTTTTGACACTACCTCTAAGGCCAGGGCACATTTCTTTCACTGACTCTGATTCTAGGGACCAAGAGTGTTACTTTGGTAGTAGTTTCAGAGGCAGGGCATGTTTCCTTGGTTCTGGGTTTGGAGATAAAGTGTTCATTTCTCTGGCTCAGGTCCCAAACCCAGGCTGTGTTTCTTTCCCTGATTCTGGGCCCTAGGGCCAGGGTGCTACCTTCCTGCTCTGTGATTGACTGGTTTCACAAGTCACCAGGGGCAGAGATGGCTCTGATCTCACTGAGCCCAGGGCCAGGGTGCTACTCTGTTTTTGGTTGGTTTCACAAGTCAGTGGGCCAGCGCCAGAGATGACTCTGATTTGAGCCAAACTATGTTTCTTTCTGCCCTGATCTGAGCCATCTTTCCCTAGTTCTGGGCTCCAGGGTCAGAATGGGTTTCTTTAGCCTGTCCCTTTTCCCTACAACACATGCACCTCCCAGGTGACACAGGCCACAGACATCAACACAGACCCCAGCTGAAGCAGGGCCATGGACCCAGACATGGCCCTCAGCAGCAGCTCAGGCCCTGTCAACATCTTGGCTTTGGGTGGCAACACAGGCCACGCAGATCAGGATATCTCTGGTGACAGCAATGGTCCCTGGACACCATCAAGACCACAGGTTGTGGCCATGACCCCAGGCTTCCATGTGACCTTTAGTAACAACACAGGCCTCGGACTTCAACACAGACCCTGTCTGTGGGAGGGCCACAGACCCAGACATAGTCCATGGCAGCAGCCACGTCTGGATGTCACCATTGCCCCAGGTAGCAGTGCTGGCCACCCGGATCAGATGGCTCCAGTAGTACCATGGACCTCAGACACTAATGTAGCCCCAGATCTTGGGTATTCACGTGGCCTTAAATGATAACAGGAGTCTTGGACATTAACACAGACCATGGCTGCAGTAGGGCCACAGACCCAGACATGACCCTCAGCTGCAACTCTGGCCCAGACATCACCATGGAATCAGCTAGAGCGCAGGCCACTCAGATCTGTATGGCCCCAGCTGCAACATGGCCCTCAGACACCAACATGGATTCATGTGGCTGACCTGACCCTGGAATCCCCATGGCCCTTGATAGTAACAGAAGCCATGAATATCAACCCAGACCCTAGCTGCTACAAGGCCACGGACCCAGACATGGCCCTCAGCAGCAGCCCAGGCCTGGACAACACCATGACCTTGGGAGGCAGCACAGGCCACCCAGACCAGCATGGCAACAGCAGTGGCACAGCCCTCAGATACCAATGAGGCATAATTCAGGTAAAACACACACATAAAATAAAAAATATTTTTTAAAAAGACTCTGACCTGATGTTAAAAAAGATGGATCTCATTTGTTAAAAGACAGACAGAAGAAAGGAAAAAAGGAGAGAAGGAAGAAAGGAAGGAAGGGAGGAGGGAAATGAGAGAAGGAAGGAAAGAAGTCCAAAAACAAATAACAGTAAATGCTAACAAGGATTTTGAAATGGGGACTGCTGGTGGAGTGCCCACTGGTGTGGCCGCTACAGAAATCAATCAGTGTGGAGGTTCCTCAAACAGCTGTAAATAAATAGGATCCAGTTATACCAATCTTGACCATGTACCCAATGACTCTAACTACAGAGACACCTTTTAATCCACATTCATTGTTACTGTATAGCCAGGAAATGGATACATCTTAGATGCCCACCAACTGATAGATGGAAAAATGAAACATTTACATAATGGAATAGTATTGGGTGGGGGATAAGAAGGTAGGATAGAGGAGGGAATATGAGGCATAAAGGCAAGTTGAAAAAGCCATATGGAAATCTAGTACTGTAGAATCTTTCTAAAAGATGTACACATGTAAAGACAGTTTAAATGGAGCGACCCTCTAGGTCGCGGACAATACCCCAACTAGACACTGTATGCTATCACATAAAAATCTCCAGGACCAGGCAGAAATGAGTTAGCTTTTTGATCTATTGGCTCATAGGGTCTCAGAGACTCCAAAACATTACAGGCTATTGCCAATACTTACCTTCCAGAACATGACAGTAAGACCCTATTACTAAGATACCACATACCTAAGACATAAAACATTTGGAAGCTTGGTCCCTATTGGCCAGTGTTCCTAGTACTGGGAGATGCTATCCTTGCCATTGAAGGAGAAAAGTGATCATTACTGCCACCCAGCTGTGAACCTTGTGAGCTATAATAATGACCTACTTGGCAAGAAGTATTCATCGGTGCTACAGTGTCACAAATGTGGGAATAACCAACCACTCCAGGAGATGGAATCCATACCTGATACTGTCAATTAGGCCAAGAACTTGTGGTTAGTTAGGTCTTGGACCCTTTCAGGAAAACCTACTGTTATTATCCTGCTAATAATATGACATTGCTATATCCTCAGGTTGGTCAACCTTCATCAATGTCCTTCTTGCAGTTGATGGCAATTAACATGAAACACCCAGTTTGTCAACATGCAGAGAATAGGAGTGCCCAGCTCTAAATGGGACATCTATATCACAACCATCCCTGATTTAGCTGTAGTCCCACCCATACCTTCTCCCGAGCTATTGGCCATTCAACTTTTTTATTAGACCAATCAGGTGCCTTAGGCAGGCAAGGTAAAACAGCAACACATCTTTACATACATGATTGAATGAATGCAACACATCTTTACATAGTTAAACAAATGCAACACATCTTTGCTTAGTTAAACAAATATTCCACAACAATCTTCCAAGAAGATATTGCAGTTCTAAACATTTGTGCACCATAAAAGAGCACTCATGTTCATAAAAGCAACATTACTACAGCTAAATCCCATATTGATAGTTACACAGTGATAGTGGGTGACTGCAATACCCATCTCTTGCCAATGATAGGTCATCCAGACAAAAGCTAAACAGAGAAGTGCTGGACTTAAATAACAAATGTCATATACCAAATGGACCTAACAGACATCTACAGAGCATTACAACCAAACACAAAAGAATATACTTTCTTTCCAGTACCTCACAGAACTTTCTACAAAATTGACCACATACTTAGACACAAAGCAAATCTCAGCAGATGCAAGAAAATTGAAATAACACCCAGCATTTTATCTGACAACTATAGATTAAAACTGGGTATCAACAACAACAGGAAGCTTAAGAAGTCATGGAAACTAAGCAATTTACTACTGAATAAAAAATGGGTTCAAACCAAAAAAGAACCAAATTGAAATCAAGAACCAAAAAGGAAATGAAAAACTTTTTAGAAAGGAATGGAAATGAAAACACAACATACTCAAACCTACAAAACACAAGACGGGTCTAAGAGGCAAGTTCACAGAATTAAATGACTACATTAAAAAATTGGAGAGATCTCGTATTAGAAATTTAGAGACACACCTAAAAGCTCTAGCATAACAATAAGATATAATACCCAAAAGAAAAGATGTCAAGAAATAAACTCAGGACTGAAATCAATGAAATAGAAACAAACAAACAAAAAACAATACAAAGAATCAATGAAATGGTTCTTTGAAAAGATTAACAAGATTGACAAACTGATCAAACAAGATTGGCAAAGCCAAAGTAACTATAAGACAAAGAGAGAAGATTAAAAAATTTTAATTAGAAGTGAAGAGGGGTCATTACAATAGACATGGAGGAAATTCAGAGAAGCATTAAGGACATAATTTAAAAATTTGTACTCTACCATACTGGAAAACCTGAAAGAAACATGAATTTCTTGATATATACAACATACCAAAGTTAAATCAAAATCAAATAAACAATCTAAATAAACCCTAAGCCCCAGTGAAATGGAAACAATAAATAAAAGTTTTCTAACCAAAAAAGCCCAGGCCCAGATATATTCAGGACAGAATTCTACCAGACTTTCAAAAAATTAATGACAATACTCCTCAAATTATTCCACAAAATAGAAACTTAAGGAACATTGCCTAATTCTTTATATAAGACATGATTACCATGATACCAAAACTACACAAAGACCCAACAAATACAATTATAGATAAATGTTCCTTATGAACATAGATGCACAATTTATCAAAAAAAACACTTGTAAACAGAATCCAAGAACATATCAAAAAGATTATTCACCATGATCAAGTTGGCATCATCCCAGAGATACAGAATAGTTCAACATATATAAACAAATAGAGCTAATTTGCCGTGTAAACAGATTGAAAAAAGAAAACACATGATCTCATTAGATGTAGAAATATCTAATGATTTTTAACAAAATCCAACATGATAAAATCTGTTCACAATAAAAGTTCTGGATAGGCTAAGGATTCAAGGGATATACCTCAACATAATAAAGGTGTTATACAGCAAGCCTATATCCAGACATCAACTGAAACAGAAAGAAACTCAAAACATTTCCACTAAAACCATGAAAAACACAATGTTTAAAATTGCAAAATTTAGGAAAATATCCTGGACTTTTTTGGTTGAGAGACTTTTAATTTTTGTTTCTATTCCACCAGGGCTTTGTTTAAATTGTTTGTTTGATCTTGATTTAACTTTGGTAGGTTAGATATATCAAGAAATACATCCATTTCTTTCAGGTTTTCCAGTATGGTAGAATCCAATCTCTACATACCTATCAACATAGTACTTAATGTTTTATCTAGAGCAATAAGAAAACTAAAAATGATCAAGGGGATATGTAGCCCGATGGTTTCTCCAGTGCCGCCTGGCCCTGCGGCCCACAACCGCTTATAAAATAATCATTCAGAGGCTTATATTAATTACCAATTGCATGGCCTAAGGCAGGCTTCTTGCTACCTAGCTCTTATATCTTAAATTAACCCATTTCTATTAATCTATAACTTGCCACATGGCCGTGGCTTACCTGTATTTTCACATCTTGCTTCTCCTCATAGAGCTGGCATCTCCCCGCCCCGCCCCCACCTTTCTTCTTCCTGTCTCTCTCTTCAATTTCCCACCTAGCTATAAGCTGACTTGCCATAGGTCAAATGGAATTATTTATCAACCAATCAGCAACACATATTCATAGCATACAGAAAGACATCTCACAGCACTTCCCCTTTTCTGTCTAATCAAAAAGAAAGGTTTTAACTTTAACATAGCAAAATTACATATAATAGAACAGTTATCAAGCAAGAATTACAGTTACAATATCTAGTCTATTTTTATTGGGCAAAATTAAAGAAAATATTTTATCTACCTTATATTTGTGATCTAAAGTTTTATATCTAATTTATCTTTTATCATGACTAAGGAAAACTATAATTATAACTATCTAGTCTTCAACTACATCAAAGACCCCAGAAGGATATAATATTACCTGAGTAAACAGGAAGTGCATTGTAAGCAACTTCCAAAATTCTGGAAATGATGGAGACAACTGCCAGCCTGAACAGTCATCCAAAGTTCCTCTGTAACATTGGGGCATCCAAACTCATATTGTCTAGAGTTTTTTAGTTATCTCTCCCTGTGTCCTATAGAATATTTGGTAATCTCTTCTGCAAAACAGGAACCTGAAGAACCATTTCGCCCCATTTTGGCAAATTCAGTAGTCATTTCCCCATGGGTCTTCCATATCCAGTTTATACAACATATTATCAGCAGTTCAGGCAAGAGAAGTTTCTTGCCCAAATGGCTATTTTTGCCAAGGTGAAGATAAACTCCATATGGAGTGTCTTTGATGCCCATCCTCCTCTCTGAAGTAAATTGGTGCTGCCAGGAACAGGCATGTCTCATTGTCCAGAAAATCTGTTTTTAAGACATTTTAAATTCCATATTCTGTACGTCTTTGAAGTGTTTGAAGATTACCTACCTAACTGAAATATATATATGTACACCTAGAAAACTTAACTAACATGACAGTAAGTTTGATTATCATAGAGACTATTAATTTGTATTTCTTAATTATACATTAAAATTTCAAATGAGCTACACAAACATATCTTTAAAAAGAGTAGAAATATACATACAGTATAACAAAAATTAACTTTAAATTTGTATCAATAAAATAAAATCCAAATCTTTGTAAAACATTTCAAACAAGTTGTTGTTAGTCTTTAAAAGTAGATTCAATAATCTACCCTTTCATCCTATCATTATCTATAATACCACCCCTTTTCTTCTTTAGAAAGAGGCTGTATTTATAATCAACCTGCTTTAAATAAAAAATAAACATTCATAAACAATATTTTGGGAATTTGGGCATAGCTTTTTATACTATTTCCTGCTGGTTGGGGGCGCTGTAATCTTATAGGGATCCTGAGAAAATTAAGAATTATGGTCAAGTTCACATCTTGCTTCTCCTGGTGGTGCTGGTATCTCCACCCTCTGCCTTTCTTCTTCCTGTCTCTCTCTTCAATTTCCTGCCCAGCTATAACCTGACTTGCCATAGGCCAAATGGCTTTATTTATCAACCAATCAGAGCAACACATATTCATAGCATATAGAAAGACATCCTACAGCAGTGATAAAAATAGAAAAGAAAGAAGTCAAAGCATCTTTATTTGCAGATGATATGATTTTATACACAAATGATCCTAAAAACTTGACCAGGGAACTTCTATAGCCAATAAACCAGTGGTTCTCAACCTTACTAATACTGTGACCTTTTAATACAATTCCTCATGTTGTGGTGATGCCCCTCAACCATAAAATTATTTTCTTTTTTTTTTTTTTTTTTTTTTTTTGGTTTTTTGAGACAGGGTTTCTCTGTGTAGCTTTGCGCCTTTCCTGGAACTCACTTGGTAGCCCAGGCTGGCCTTGAACTCACAGAGATCCGCCTGGCTCTGCCTCCCGAGTGCTGGGATTAAAGGCGTGCGCCACCACCGCCCGGCCATAAAATTATTTTCATTGATATTTCATAACTATAATTTTGCTGCTGTTATGAACCATAATGTGAATGTCTGTGTTTTCCAATGGTCTTAAGCAACTTCTGTAAAGGATCATTCAACCCCAAAGAGGTCGCAAGCCACAGGTTGAGAACCACCACAATAAACAAAGTAGTAAGATACAAAATTAATACACAAAAATAAGTAGCCTTCTTTCATACAAATGGCAAATTGACTGAGAAAGAAATCAGGGAAACATTACCTTTCACAATATCCTCCAAAAAATCTTGTGATAACTCTAACCAGCAAGTGAAAGGAATTGAAGAAGATACCAGAAGATGGAAAGATCTTCCATGTTCGTGGATCAGTAGGATTAATGTTGTGAAAATGATCATCCCACCAAAAGCAATCAACAGATTCAATGCAATCCCCATCAAAATTCCAATACAATTCTTTACAGAAATTGAGAAAAAAACAATTTCAACTTCTCATGGAAACACAAAAACCCAGGATAGCTAAAACAATACTCAATAATAAGTTAACTATTGGAGGTATCCTTATCCCTGAATTTCAAGTTGTACTATAGAGCTATAATAATAAAAACAGCATGGTATTGGCATAAATACAGACACGTTTATCAGTGAAATCAATCAAATTGAAGACCCAGACTTAAGTCCACACACTTATGTACACCTCATTTTTGACAAAGAAACTAAAAGTAGGCACTGGAGAAATGGCAGCATCTTCAAAAAATGGTGTTGTTCAAACTGAATGGCTGCATGAAGAAAAATGCAGATAGACACATATTTATCATTCTGCGCAAAACTCAACTCCAAATGGTTCAGAACTTCAACATAAGACCAGATACCCTGAATCTCACAGAAGAGAAAACGGGGCATTGTCTTGAATTAACTTACATAGGAAAGGATTTTGTGGACAGTATACCAATAACACAGGCACTAAGAGCAATAAAAAAATAGGACCTCATGAAGCTAAAAGGCTTATGTCCTACAAAGGACATCACTATTTGTGGTCAAAGCAGCAAGTTACAGTGTGCAAAATGATCTTTATCAATTATGCATGTGATAAAGGGTCAGTATCTAAAAATATATAAAGAACTAAAAAATGAATATCAAGAGAATATTAATCCAGTTTTAAAAATGGCATACCAAACTATGCAAAGAGTTCTCAAAAGATGAAACACAAATGACTGAGAAACACTGGCCTGTTCAGCATTCTTAGCCATCAAGGAAATGCAAATTAGAACTACTTTAAGATTTTATCTTACCCTAGTCACATTGGCCAAGATCAATAAAACAAATGACAATATGTGCTGGTGGGGATGCAAGGAAACACTTATTCATTGTCTTTTTGGGTCTGGATTACCTCACTTAAGATTATTTTTCTAGCTCTGTCCATTCACCTGTGAATTTCATAATTTCATTTTTCTTAACAGTTGAATAATATTCCATTGTGTAAATGTACACATTTTCATTATCCATTCATCAGTTTATGGACATTGAGGATTTCCTTACATTCTGGTTAGTAGGAATAGAGCAGCTTCCTGAAGAATGGCGACACTCTATCTCCTTCAAGATCCAGCTATGCCACTCTTGAGCATGAACCCAAAAGACTCTACATTTACTGCAGAGATACTTGCTCATCCATGTTTATTGCTGCTCTATTAACCAGAAATTCACAGGTGAATGGAAGGAGCTAGAATAATATCTTGAGCAAGGTAACCCAGACCCCAAAAGGCAAATATTGTATGTTTTATCTTACGTGCATGTTAGTCATTAAGCCTTTGATGTGTGTGCTATAATCCAATTAACACAGAAGTTAAGAACCTAGTGAGGAACTAGGAGGGAAGGAAGCAATCTCCCAAGGAAGGGGAAATAGAACACATTGTTATAGAGAGACAAAGGAGAAGTAGGAGGACTAAATGGGGAGTGGAGTGGAAGAGTAAATGAGGGAATACGGGGAGGGAGAACTAATGCCGAAGGCCATTTGAAAAACATATGGAAGCCTACTACTATAGGGGCTTCCTGAAGTGTATACACATCTGAAAGAACCCTAAATCAAGTCATCAAATAATAGGAGTTTCCAACTAGACTTATACCATCAAGTAAAACCTCCAGTGCCAGGAGTGGGTTACAGCTAATTGAGTCATTGGCCAGAGGCCCCCATGGAAACTCTCAAACATCACAGGCTATTGGCAAGACCACTGGTTCCTCTCCTCAACCTTTGTGAGCAGTTATCAATTGGAGCTAGCTTCTGGTTTGGAAATGGTGACTATCTATCTATCTATCTATCTATCTATCTATCTATCTATCTATC